>CAJNDS010002745.1:507500-672500 GCA_905221605.1 Symbiodinium natans | reverse complement strand
AAACCCTAAACCCTTGAGGGCTGTTGCACCCAGGCTCTGAATCTGCAAGTTTTTAGGGGTCTGCCTAGGGCGCCTAGTGTGTACTCTTGCAACTCGGCACGCTAAGCTCAACGTTGCGGGCGGTTTGGGTTCTGGGCTTAGGGTTCAGGGATTAGGATATGAGCAGATCTGTTTATATAGGGCTGAAGGCTAGCGACAGTTTAGGGGTGTAGGAGAGAGGGGCCCTGCTAGTGCCGCGTTGGTGGGGAAATGCCCAGGCTGAAACTCTTGTCGCCCTGGAACAGCAGGCTTTGAAGTGCGAAGCTTTTGCAAGCGCCTCCAGATCTATGCCCCTCAACCCTCAACCCTCAACCTACCTGAACCCCCCAACTACCCTTAAATAAAGGGGGCTTATATGCCCTACTATTATGGTTAAAGGGTAGTTGAGGGGTGCTGGTAGATCCTAAACCCCTAAACCTTCATCCACTGGAGAGGCGTGCACGGAGAATGGAGACGACATCTTCTATTTCAACTTTGAGTCAGGCGCCAACGCCCCCTCGAAACCTACAGAGTTGGGTTCAAGGGTGGTTTGGGGAAGCGAGTTGCCAAGGGGACCTTAAGGGTTTAGGGTTTAGGGTTTAGGGTTTGGGGTTTAGGGTTTAGGGTTTAGGGTTTAGGGCCTTATGTAAGGTTACTCAGAGTTCCAGAAGGGCCATGGGGGAGAAACTAGCCGCCTGAGCGTCCTAGATTCGGGCTTAGCATGCTTAGGGTTTAGGGTTTAGGGTTCAGGGTTAGGGAATGTAGGATTTAGGGCCCAAAGCCCCCCCCCCCGCCCCCCCCTCGCGACCCTTTACACAGGTTCCGATCCGTCATTGGGGCTGCCTTGAAAGGATCTTTTGAAAGGGTCCCCAAACCCAAGGGAACAACCTTATAGGGGTCCAAGGCACGCTTTAGGGTTTAGGGTTTAGGGTTTAGGGTTAGGGGTTAGGGTTTAGGGTTTAGGGTTTAGGGTCGCCAGCCACTGCTTTTCTTGTTGGGCATGGTGGCACTCGAGGAGGTGCCTGGAAACCTCGAGCTTGAACCCCCTTGAATTTAATGTCTGTACCTTGCCTAAACCGTAACCCTTAACCCTGAACCCTAAACCCTAAATGAGAAGGCAAGGGTCTTCGACGCTTGCGTTCTACCCACGAAGGTGTAATGACTTCAGTGCTTGGAGGAGGCAGAGGGCTTATGCCAGGTTCAGGGTTCAGGGTTCAGGGTTCAGGGTTTAGGGTTTAGGGTTTAGGGTTTAGGGTTTAGGGCGTAGGCTATACCAGGAGAATTGCTTCCTTGGAGCAACCGTCAGTCCAAAACTCTACAAAGCCTATAAACCCTATGAACCCTGTAAACCCTATAGACCCTATAAACCCTATAAAGGGCTATGGGCCCTCGAAACCCTAAGCCCTTAAAGGCCCTAAACCCTAAAGCCCCTAACGTGAGGGGAAAGTATCTGGGAGCACCCCTCGGATGAGCACTACAAGAAGCTGCTGCAAGAGATGCTCGGTTGGATTGCATCTAGGCTTTAGGCCTTAGGCTTTAGGCTTCAGGCTTCAGGCTTCAGGGACCAGGCTTTAGGCTTTAGGCTTTAGGCTTTAGGGTTTCGGGTTTAGGGTTTAGGGTTTAGGGTTTAGGGTTTAGGGTTTAGGGACTGGTGTTCGGGTGTAGGCTTCGGGTTCTCTAAGTTAGGGCGGGAGCCTTTTGGGGTAACACCTATCATGATGCTGAGCCTTGAATCTAGGGCACTCAACGCCTGTTGGTTTAGGGTTTAGGGTTTAGGGTTTAGGGTTTAGGGTTTAGGGTTTAGGGTTTAGGGTTTAGGGTTGTTCGGTCAAGTTGTGATGCTGTTTAGGAACGATTGGATTGTAGGAACCCGAAAAACTATCGACGTGCTCCCTAAACCCTATAAACCCTACACCCTGGGTCTGACCCCTACAGCCTACGCCACCAAACCTTAAGCCCTATGCAAACCCTGAACCCTAAACCCTACACCCTAAAGTCCCCAGTGCATCGTCAACCCTAAACCCTCTTTCAATCCATGAGTCCACTCTCCCGCCCCAAGTCTGGGGGAGAATTTAGTTTCAGATCTTGGGGCAACCCTAAACCCTACACCCCTAAACTCCGAGACCTACCAGCAGCCCTAAACCCTAAACTCTAAACCCTAAACCCTGAACCCTAGCCCTAAACCCTAAACCCTAAACCCTAAACCCGAGAAGGAAGCGCATGGAGAAGTCTGCAGCGAAAATCGTTCGCTCGTCGAAGACGGCCGCAGACGCTGCAGGCAGCGGCTTGTGGTGACCCTAAGCCCTAAACCCTAAACCCTAAACCCTAAACCCTAAACCCTAAACCCTAAACCCTAAACCCTAAGCCAAAACCCGAAGCCATCAGTCCAACACTTCATGTATACATCCAACCTTCCAGCTCCCTGAGCTCCCAAAAGCATGCAACCTGCTTATTTTTGTTTTTTTCATTCTTCGGTAAAGGGTTTAGGGTTTCGGGTTTAGGGTTTAGGGTTTAGGGTTTAGGGTTCTGGGTTTAGGGTTTAGGGTTTAGGGTTTAGGGCCCCTAAGCCTTAAGAATTTAGGGTTTAGGTTTTTTGGTTTGTGTTATTTGGGGCTAGGGTTCAGGGCTTAGGGCTACCTGAAGCCTATAAGTGGGCGCCTCCAAGTCAGAAGTAGGGCTGTAAGAGCCCTATTGTTGGCGATACGTTGGGATGTTCCCCCTTATACTAGCAGTCCTTAATAGGGATTCTAATAGGCGTACTAGAATCCCGATTAAGGACTGTTAGCATAAGGCGGAACATCCCAAGTGATATCCCGAACTAAAGTTAGTACGGCAAGGTGGGCCCTACTTGGATATCGGTTTAGGGTCTGACAAACACTCAACCCTCAACTGTAGCTCTAAACCCTAAACTCTAAACCCTGAACCCTGAACCCTAAACCCTAAACCCTAAACCCGAAACCCGAAACCCGAAACCCGAAACCCTAAACCCTAAACCCTAAACCCTAAACCCTAAACCCTAAACCCTAAACCCTAAACCCTAAACCCTAAACCCTAAACCCTAAACCCTAAACCTAAACCCTAAACCCTAAACCCTAAACCCTAAACCCTAAACCCTAAACCCTAAACCCTAAACCCTAAACCCTAACTAAACCCTAAACCCCAAACCATAAACCCTAAACCGTAAACCCTAAACCCTAAACCCTGAACCCTAAACCCTAAACCCCAAACCCTAAACCCTAAACCCTAAACCCTAAACCCTAAACCTGAGACGCAGGCTCAGCTTCGGCTTCGGCCGAAGAGTCCTTCTCTGGCTCTGGCTCCCTGCGCCTGGTTCTGCATTCGGGTGACTCGGGGTTTAGGGTTTAGGGTTTAGGGTTTAGGATTTAGGGCTTAGGGTTTAGGGTTTAGGGTTTGGGGTTTGGGGTTTGGGGTTTTGGGTTTAGGGTTGGGGTTTGGGGAGGTTCAATACCACCATCCGGGGTTTAGGGTTTTGGGTTTAGGGTTGGGGGTTGGGGGGGTTCGGGGGGGGGGGGGGGGGGGGGGGGGGGAACAAGGAGATGGGGGTGGTCTCAGAAAGGCGTGCCTCTAGAAGGAGGGAGTTATAAGAACCCTAAGTTGGGTCATAAGGATCCTAACTTGGGGTTCTAAGTCCCTTAAGTATAGTTGCTATAGTTCTGGGGGCCCCTCCTTGTAGATCAGGGCTTTTGAGACGTTGCAGGTTTTTTGCAAGAAAGGCTTCAGGCGGTTCAGGGGGATGTCTCAGGGGGAAGTTCTGGAAACGCGTTTTTCTCCATAATTCGCCCTCCAGACAGCCCCCCCCAGCCCCTGGCCTGGGAGCGCCGGCCTGGATATTTACCTTTTTAGGGTTTAGGGTTTAGGGTTTAGGTTTTAGGGGCACCGAAACATGGGTGCTACCGATCGATGGCTGTGGGAGGCGGGCAAGCGACCTGGGTCGACTTGCGCCATACCTGGAGGTTCAAGGCACTTATTAACCATTATAACTGTACTTATAACCCATTTATAAGCCCCTTAAGTGCCCTAATGTGGTTAGTACAGTGGTCCTAAACCCTAAACCCTAAACCCTAAACCCTAAACCCTAAACCCTAAACCCAAACCCTAACAGTTATAATTGGTTAAGAAGTACCTTGAACCTCCAAAGTAGAGGTCGAGGGGCTTCGGTGCCGCCCTGCCACTGTGGGGGGGGGGGGGGGGGCTAGGCCTGAGGTTAGGGTTTTGGGTTTTGGGTTTATAGGGTTTAGGGTTTGGGGCTTAGGGTTTGGGGATTTAGGGTTTCGTTCTGCATTCTTCTGGTGGCTCAGGGTTTGTGGTTTAGGCTTCCTAAACTCGGCCCCTTACCCTAACCCCAAACCCCAAACCCTAAACCCTAAGAAAGCCCGAAACTCTGCCTGCCCGAAACCCTAAGCCCCTGGTCTTGAAAAGCCCTAAACCCTAAGCCCTAAACCCTAGCCCTAAACCCTAAACCCTAAACCCTAAACCCTAAACCCTAAACCCTAAACCCTAAGCCCCCGAGGTCAGTCTCTGACAAAGCGCCTCAGAGAGCTGAGGCCTCGATTCTCGCCGCTTGTGGGCTCTTGTCAATGATTGGGTGCAGGGTTTAGGGTTTAGGGTTTTGGGTTTAGGGTTGAGGGTTTAGGGTTTAGGGTTTAGGGTGCTGGGGTTAGGGTAAATTTTCGAGGCTTAGGGGCCCTGAAAGACATTATTGTTTGAGATGGTTCAACGGTTTTTCCTTCCCCTCCTGCCCCCCCCCCCCCCCCACACTCTCCAAGGTTCTCTTGCCGATCGTGAGACGCTTCATGTTCATTTAGCGACAGTTAGCGAGCTTTGCGAAATTAAGGTGGATTGTATTTGAGTCTCTCGGTAGGGTGCCCCTGATAGGACAGTCTTGCAGTGCTGTTCTTATCCCCAGCTCATGAGCCGCTTCTGGGATCATTCTCTGTGAGTCTGATGTGCCTGGGCTTAATTAAGTGTGACCAGGGCTTATGGTTTAGGGGAGAAGTAGGGTCCTACCGGAACGGGAAGACGTAGTAGGTAGCGTGGTTTCCATCATTCTGGTAGCTGATCCAGGACTTTGGGGCATGGGTACTTCCCAACATAGGGGTAAGCCCCAATATGCCCCCAACCAGTGGGTACCCCGATCCTTTGTATCCCATATTCCTTACCGTTTGACCCCTAAACCGTACAACCTAAACCCCAACCCCCCGAAGCCAACCCTCTTTTCGTCCCGGGGGAGGTGTGGGGGACCCGGTTTGCTGCATGGGAGGGGTTAGGGATGACGATGACATTTGGCTTAAACCCTAAACCCTAAACCCTAAACGCTAAACCCTAAACCCTAAACCCTAAACCCTGAACCCTAAACCCTGAACCCTAAACCCTAAACCCTAAAAAAAAACCCTAAACCCTAAACCCTAAACCCTAAACCCTAAACCCTAAACCCTGCCCTAGACCCAAAACCCTCAACCCCATTGTTCAACAACAGGCGCAGCCGAGTGAAGCCATCGATGAGAGCGAGAAGAGCTCGAAGGATGTGAAGGACTCAGATCTTAGGGTAGTTCCATGGTCCCTTAGTATGGGCCCTTAAAAGGGGACCCCTTATATACCCCTTATATACCCTCTACGAATTAAGTGCCCATATGTCAGAACGCCTTAAGGGGGGTAAGGGGCCATGTTAAGGGCTCATGTAACTACCCTCACCCTAAACCCTAAACCCTAAACCCTAAACCCGAAACCCTAAACCCTAAACCCTGAAGGACTCAAAAGACGCCAAGGAGACCAAGAATGGCAAGGACGCCGTGGAGCCTGGGATCGGATAGATGTTGGCGGTTTAGGGTTTAGGGTTTAGGGTTTAGGGTTGAGGGTTTGGAAATCATGGCAGATTATTAGTCGCTTTAGCGTCCGTAGTATGAAAAGCACGCCTTATTTTTGGAAAACTACCACAGACTCTAGGGCTAACGGAAGTTGAGAAGCCCCCCCCAAAACCCCCCAACCCCCAGACCCCAAACCTAAACCCAACCCCCCCCCCCCCCTTCAATCACCTTATTGCTCGGGGTTTACAAGTGGTACGGGCTGAGGGCTTATAGGGTTTAGGGTGTAGGGGTTAGGGTCCCTGCAAGTGGAGGTTTTTCTAGTTCTAATAACTTTACTTCAGGAAGTTATATAGCCTAAAGAACAATTGAGCCTCCATAATACGACCTGCAAGCCACTTAACTTTAGACCCCGTGCTAACCCTACTTATGACTTTGGGGGCCCGATATACTTGTAGGGCTTACCCTAAACCCTGAACCATAAACCCTAAACCCTGAACCCTAAACCCTAAACCCTAAACCCTTTTCGGAAGCTTTGTTTTGGTAGGAGCCCTTTGCACGTGTACTTGGAAGGTGCCGGGAAACCCCCGCCACTAAAGCCATACACCCTGAACCACCCCCTCAACCCTACCACCGCAACAAACCTAAACCCTAAACCCTAGGCCCTAAGCCCTTAACCCTAGCCCTAAACCCTAGCCCTAAACCCTAAACCCTAAACCCTAAACCCGGCTTAAACCACACGGCCTTTCGCACCGAAGGGCCGTTAATGAGAAGCAACCATCGCAGAGAGAAAGACGACGCAGCCCAAGCCTTAAGGATGCACGATGCCGTGAACCCGCACATGCTGGCGCGCAGCGAAGCGATTCACTCCGAAGACCGCCAGGGTTTGGGGGTTTAGGGTTTAGGGTTTAGGGTTTAGGGTTTAGGGTTTAGGGTTTAGGGTTTAGGGTTTAGGGTTTAGGGTTTAGGGTTTAGGGTTTAGGGTTTAAGACCGCCAGCCTCGTTTTCCTGAAGATGACTCGCGCTCCGAGCACAAGGCTTACCCTAAACCCTAAACCCTAAACCCCTAAACCCTGAAAATAGCTTCCTGACAGGGCCGACCGGACTTGCTGTCCTGCCTTGCGAACGATGCTGAAACCTCTCAACCCCTAAACTCTTCCCCCCTTAAGACCCTATACCCTGCAACCCCTAAACCCGAAACCCTCAACCCCTAGACCTTTACCCCCAAAATCCCTCAATCCTAAACCCTAAGCCCTAGATCCTAAACCCCAGCCCTAAACCCTAAACCCTAAACCCTAAACCCTAAACCCTAAACCCTAAACCCTAAACCCTAAACCCTAAACCCTAAACCCTGAACCCTACCCTAAACCCTAAACCCCAGCCCTAAACCCCTTTCAACCCAAGCCTGTCTCCCAAGGATCCCAGCATGCCCAGCAAAGGCCTCGCGGGCGTGGGCCTTGCGGGGGCACGTCTGGAGGCGAAGGGTTTAGGGTTTAGGGTTTAGGGTTCAGAGTTTAGGGTTTAGGGTTTAGGGCTTAGGGTTTAGGGTGTAGGGTGTAGGGTTTAGGCTTCAGAGTTAAGGGTTCCAAGGCCCTAACCCCAAACCCTCTTGACGCTTAAAATCTAAAAAGCAAAGCCCAACGTACGGTTTCGGGTTTTATCAACCCAAAACCCCAAACCCTACACCCTATATGCTTCTCGGCCCAGAGTTCCCTAAAGCCCGAGAATTCCTGTTTCTTGGGGGGGGGGGGGGGGGGTTGACTGGGTTTGGGCAACCCTGAGCCCTAACCCCTGAACCCCGATTCCCTAAACCCTACGTAAACCCTAAAACCCTAGCCCTAAACCCTAAACCCTAAACCCTAAACCCTAAACCCTAAACCCTAAACCCTAAACCCTAAACCCTAAACCCTAATACCCTAGCCCTAAACCCTAAACCCCCAACCCCTACACCCTAAAGTAAAGCCTAGACCTTTGTAACATTCCCGAAGTTGAGTGCCTGGCGAGTTGTCACCTGCATGATCGAATCAAACTCATCGCTTGTGTGTATATATATATATATGTATGGATTTTGCATGGTGGAAGTGTGTGGTTTAGAGAGTAGAGTGCTGAGGCTTAGGAAGATCCAAGGGCCTGGAGTTTCAACTGATCACAGATCAACATCGACGCCTTCAGGTCGAAGGTTCGGGTTTAGGGTTTAGGGTTTAGGGTTTAGGCTTTAGGCTTTAGGCTTTAGGCTTTAGGGCTTAGGGTTTAGGGTTCAGCATCTCAAGTACAAGTATTCACTAGTCAAGCAAATACTCCACGAAAATACCCACCCGCCCAAAGAATCCAACAACATTGAGAAAATTTTCCACTTATAGAACGACCTTGCCCAGCAAAAAATGTCCTTGCCCAGTAAAAAAACAACCTTGCCCAGTAAAAAAATGACCTTGCCCTGTTAACAAATGACCTTGCCCAGTAAAGAATGACCCTGCCCAGTAAAAAAAAAAAAAAAACTTGCCCAGTAAGAAAAAACATGACCTTGCCCAGTAAAAAAAATGACCTTGCCCAGCAACTCATTAACATTTAAATTATACATGAAAGAGAGGTTTAGGGTTTAGGGTTTAGTGTTTAGGGTTTAGGGTTTTGAGTTTAGGGTTTAGGGTTTAGGGTGTAATTAGGGCCCTTCTTTTCATTCCTAGTTCGTCAACCTAAAGGAGACCGCCACACCCCATGCTCTGCTCATTACCCCTAAGCCCTAAGCTGGTTCGTGCTTTGATTTTTTGAAGTTCCCTTCTTTCCGTATAAGAGAACCTATTCATAAATTGCTTTCAACGGGTTTAAAGCACAGCTCAGTGAACCCTGAACCCTAAACCCTAAACCCTAAACCCTAAACCTCATAAGCCCAAATTAGCCCAGGCTGAGGGGCCCCAGGGTTGGGTTTCACGGTGTAGGGTTAAGGCTTCAGTGGGTTTTTCAGGATTTCCGGAGGGTATTCAGGGTTCCAGGGTTTTCGGGGATTTAGGAATTTAGGGTTTAGGGTTTAGGGTTTAGGGTTTCCGGCGTTGGAGCCCCGAAGGTGCCAAGTACGACACCCGCGCCAAAGAAAGAGGCGTCCGCTTCTCTTCACCGAAGGGTTTAGGGTTTAGGGTTTAGGGTTTAGGGTTTAGGGTTTAGGGTTTAGGGTTTAGGGTTTAGGGTTTACTATAAGGAGCCTTTTGGCCCCCAACCCTGCACCCTAAACCTTTGGGGTTGAGTGTTGAGGATCTAAGGTAGGTCCTCAGGGTTTAGGGTTCCGTGTTTGGGCCTCAGCGTCCCAAAACACCTGCTTCGAAGCAAGAAGCCGATGCTAAATACACTTCTATTGGGTTTAGGGTTTAGGGTTTAGGGTTTAGGGTTTAGGGTTTAGGGTTTAGGGTTTAAGGTTTGAAGGGCAGGAAAGAGGACTTTTTCGCCTTCTGAGTACCCGGTATTTCGATTGGGCAGTACACAAGCACCCTCTCCGGTCGATCTAAAAGCCTAAAACCCTCAACGCAAAAAAGAAGCTTGGGCTTTTCATTCAACACGAGGCTGCTGGCAGCAAGAAAGGCGAGGGTAGTGCTGAGGAGGTGGCAGAGGCTGGCGCGGGTTGAAGGGTTTAGGTTTAGATTGGGATGTTGCTCCATACACAAACAGTAACAGTCCTTAAGAGACTACAGTACCCCCTAGTAGAATCCCTATGAAGGACTGGTAGTATAAGGGGGAACATCCCAAAGTTTGGGGCTTAGGGTCCAGGGCTGCCAGCATGCGCAGGACTCTAAACCCTAAACCCTAAACCCTAAACCCTAAACCCTAAACCCTAAACCCTAAACCCTAAACCCTAAACCCTAAACCCTAAACCCTAAACCCTAAACCCTAAACCCTAAACCCTAAACCCTAAAACCTAAACCATAAACCCGAAACCCTAAACCCTAAACCCAAACCCTAAGCTTGCAGAGTTTTCGAGCTCTCCATGGGCTACCTTCAACCCCCTAGGGGGCCATGAAGACCCTACGAGGCCCGGGCAACATCCCTGGCATGGCCGGCTAACACTCGCATTTCTTTCGTTTTTTTTTTTTTTTTTTTTTGTTTTTATTGTTGTTTCTTTGGTTTTCCTTTATTTGCTTTTTATACTATCGACTTTTGCATTTTTTTTTCGTGTGCTTTCTGTTTGTTGTTTTTTTGTTTTAGGGGAGGGGGCGTTGGGTTCGTGTTTCGATTACACTGGAACAAAGGAACTATGCTTCATTCTTGAGGAGCACCATTAAACCTCGCCCTGAACACCCCAGACACCTTTAAACAAACATAAACATTGGGATGTTTCGCCTTATAATTATACTAACAGTCCTCCATAGGGATAACAACCCAAGAAAAAACACCCTCAAACAAACGCAAAGCCACCCTGAGCTCGGACCTAGCCACCCTAAACACGTGAAAACCTAACGGTGCCCTAACACCACCCTAAGAACCCCAAACCCTAAACCCATGAGCCCTAAAACGCTAACCCCTAAACACCCCAACCCTACACCCTAAACCCTAGTACCTAAACCCGAAACCTCAACACCCTAGCACCCCAACACCCTAACACCCTAAACACCCTAAACACCTAAACTCCTAAGCTCCTAAACCTTAACACCCTAGCACCCCTAACACCCGAACACCCTAAACACCTAAACCCCTAAACCTCAAACCCGAAACCCCTAAACCCGAACCCCCCCCCCGCCCCCCGGCCCCAAAAAACAAAAAAACAAATCCCCTAAACCCTAGCCCTAAACCCCGAAACCCTAAACCCCAGCCCTAAACCCTAGCCCTAAACCCTAAACTCCTAACCCGAGACGCCCGAAAGGAGGAAGGCCTGGAGGGCTCGGCGAGTCGAAGCGGCACGCGCGGCTCCTCCAAAGACTCCAAAGACTCCAAAGGCATTCGACTCCTTCTAAAGGTTTAGGGTTTAGGGTTTGGGGTTTAGGGTTTAGGGTTTAGTGTTTAGGGTTTAGGGTTTAGGTCTAGGGTTTAGGGTCTAGGGTTTAGGGTCTAGGGTTTAGGGTGTAGCATTGGTCAGCTGAACGCAATAGTGTGAAGACATGCCCACCCCTGAGGCCACCCAAGCACACCTTGCGGCGAAACCAAACCGGAGCCAGCCCAAACCCTAAACCCTAAACCCTAAACCCTAAACCTTAAGCCCAAGAGGGCACTTAGGTTAGAATCCAGCAGGCAGCAGCTTCCGGCGCCAAGAGTTTTCGAGACTTGCGAGGACCCTTGTTAGGTTTTTTGCGTAGGGAACTGTCTGGGCCAAGGGACCCAGGGGTCCCCCCCCCCCCCCCCAACAATTTTTGATTCTAAAACCCTAAACCCTGAACCCTAAACCCTAAACCCTAAACCCTCTGGGTTGGGGTCTGGGAGTCGGGCGGGTAGGGGTCGAGGATTGAGAGGAAGCCTTGTGGCCTGAGGGTCTAAGCTTTCCAGGCTTTGTGGCTCCCCGGCCAGGGGGGCTGCGGGCTAATGCGGGCAACCGGCTACTCCTCGTGGGCTACGACTCCCTTAGGAAATGGTTTGGGGTCCTGTTTCGCAATGAAACCTAAACCCTAAACCCTAAACCCTTAAAAGGGATTTTAAATGAAGCCGCACACCAGAAAATTCCAGACTTTCTTACTCAAAGCTAGTTGTTGGCTCCCCGGCCACCCGTCATCCCTGGGCCGCGAACTTCGCGCGTAATTGCGGGTAGCCTTCATCAATGGGGGTGCCTCTATAACTTATCGGGCAAAATGGCGCCTACCTTTAGTCAAGTCCAACATTACGGTTGAGCGAGTAGGGGTTTAGAGGGTTAGACGGTTAGGGGCTAGGGTTGAGGGGGTTCGGGGTGAAGGCCTTAGGGGCTGAGGGTTGAGGGCTCGGGGGGTTAGCAGTTTAGGGTTCAGGGGTTGATGGCTCAAGGTTTGGGATTTGTTTGGGGTTTGATTCGTTTGCATTTGGTTCGCAAGCCTTGCATTGGCTCGTATTTTCGAGCTCGTATAAGGCAGGGATGGTTAGGGTGTTACGGTTGCCACCCTGCAGGCAAGCAGAAGGAGGCACGGCACGCAGAGCCCGAGCCCCACAACAGGCCTGGAGGGGTAGGATTTAGGGTTTGGGGTTCGGGGTTTGGGGTTTAGACCCTAGGGTTTAGGGTTTGGGGCTTCTGGAAACAAGCTTCGGGGCTGTTGTGAGACAAAGAACAAACACCCTAAACCCCAAAACCCTAAAACCCCTAAACTCCAAACCCTAAACCCTAAACCCTAAACCCTAAACCCTAAACCCTAAACCCTAAACCCTAAACACTACACCCTAAACCCTAAACCCTAAATGCCGCAACCCTAAACACTACACCCTAAGCCCTAAACACTACACCCTAAACCCTAAACACTACACCCTAAACCCTAAACCCTAAATGCCGGAACCCTAAACACTAAACCCTAAACTCAAGTCAGCCGAACTCCCGCAACGTGAGCCATCAAGCCTCAACCCTACGCCACCTTAACGCCCTAAACCTCAAATCCTGCGCCCCAAACCCCCCTAAACCCTGAACCATAAACCCTAAACCCTAGACCCTAAACCCTAAACCCTAAACCCTAAACCCTAAACCCCAAGCCCAGAACCAGTCAGGTCGGGCTCGGGATCTGGCATCGCTGGCTCAGATGCCAAAGCCGGCTCAGAGGCCAGCGAACTGTCGGAAGACTTTATGAGCGCACCCTGTCCCACATGGTTTCGGGGTTTAGGGTTCGGGTTTAGGGTTTAGGGTCTAGAGCTAGGAGTTTTGGGGTTGTTTTTTTTTTGACTGGTTAGGGACTCTCGAGTTTCAGGGATGTCTGGGGGTTTAGGTTCGGGGTTTAGGGTGTAGGGGTTTTGCCCATCCGGTTTGAGGTTCAGGCTGGGGGTTGGGGTTGGGAGTCTAGGGCTACAGGGTTTCGGGTTTAGGGTTTAGGGATCCCTAAACCCTAAACCCTAAACTCTAAACCCTAAACCCTAAACCCGACATGGGGGGTTGCAGTGCTTGCTGAGTTTATCTTAGATTAAACGGTATCAAGGGTCGTACGTGGTAAAGTTGGTCGGCCGTAGAGTCGAGCACTTAGGAAGGTTCCCTAAAACGGTTTAGGGTTTAGGGTTTAGGGTTTCAAAAGGTGTCTTTCCACACACAAATATGTGTGTAATATGTAAACATAGTATAATACACACTCACACCAGTAGAGGCCCTCTTGCTCTACTAACTTTAGTCGGGGGAATTCTCAGGGAAGGCAGTAAGACTTATAACCCTATCGTCACCCCCAGTCCCCAGGTTTGGGATAAGAACCCAAAACCATAAACCATAAACCCTAAACCCTAAACCCTAAACCCTAAACCCTAAACCCTAAACCCTAAACCCTAAACCCTAAACCCTAAACCCTAAACCTAAACCCGAAGCCCAACAGCTTCAAGGACATGGGAAGCCCCAACTCCTCCTTCATCCCCGGCGTCGGCGTCACGCGGGTGCGCTCCAACTCCGCATCTCGCTCCAGTTTGGGGTTTAGGGTTTAGGGTTTAGGATTTTAGGGTTTAGGGTTTTAGGGCTACAGGTTTTGGGGTTTAGGGTTTAAAGGGCTTGCGTTTTAGGGGGGCTTGGATTCGGATGTACTTTAGGGTTTGCGGGTAATTCTCGAGGTCGTTGTCCTTTCTGGGTACCTTAGAGAGCCTTGTTCTAGGGTTGAGGCCAGGCTTAAGCCCAAACCCTAAACCCGAAACCCTAAATACCTTTGAGAGCCTTGTTTTAGGGTGTTGGCCAGGCAAGGTTGTAGAGGTGGAGGCGAAATCTTCGTCACCAAGCTCGTCACCAGATCCCCGAAACCACAAATAGGAACCCTGAACCCGAGACCCTAAACCCTAGACCCTAGACCCTAGACCCGAAACCTGAGGTTGGTGGTGACACCATGGAGCTCTCCGTTTCAGCTTCCGTCTCCGCCGTCGCTGGGGATGGCGAGGAGTTGCGAAGTCCAAGGTGTAGGGTTTAGAGGGTTGGGTTTTTGGGTTTAGGGCCAGGGGGTTAGGGTTTAGGGTTTAGGGTTTGGGGTTTGGGGTTAGGGTTTAGGGTTTAGGGTTTTGGGTTTAGGGTTGAGGGTTTAGGATTTAGGGTTTAGGGTTTAGGGTTTAGGGTTTAGGGTGCTTTGGGAGGAAGAAATCCGAACCCCAACCCGGGCCCCCGAACCGTGAAGGAGGCTTTCGAGTTTCGGATGTCTGTTGCAATTCTTGTCACACAATCTTCCTCCAATCCCTCGAAACCCCCTAAACCCCCGGCTAAACCCCGAATTCATCTCAACCGGACCCCCAAAGCACCCCCCATTTTCGGAAAACCCCACTGAAGGTGTTGAAGGGCCCTCAATCCTCAACCCTAAACCCTGAGCCCTAAACCCTAAACCCTAAACCCTAAACCCTAAACCCTAAACCCTAAACCCTAAACCCTAAACCCTAAACCCAAACATGGTACCCCTACTTTCGGAAACCCTCCACTTGTCGGAATCCCCCTTCTCCGCATGTCTGGAAGCTCATATCCCGGCAGGAGTCGGTCCTCGAAAAAGCGGTAGGCGCCCGGGCATCCCGGAAGGTGTAGGGTTTAGGGTTCAGGGTTTGGGGTTTAGGGTTTGGGGTTTCGGGTTTCGGGTCTAGATTAGGGTTTAAGGTTCAGGGTTTAGGGTGTAGGGTTTAGGGTTTGGGGCTTACGGTTTAGGGTTAGCTTCGGGTGAGCTGTTTATAGTGGCTTGTGCTTTGAATTCAGGATCTGTCCCTAACGCGTTAGAAGTAAGGAATGTTCCTTAATGTTGGACTGGCTTTAGTATAAGGAGGGTCTGTAATCACAAGTTTCGAACAATTATTCTGCGAACCGAGTTTGTTCAGGGTACCCGCTATTATCACAAGTTTTTTTTCCGGACGTTTTTTTTGACCCTAAACCCTAAACCCTAAACCCTAAACCCTAAACCCTAAACCCCCCGCCCCTAAACGCAAGCCAGGCGGCACCTTGGAATCCGACATCGCGTCGCTGTCCCGGAGCCTGGCCGTACTCCAACGCATTCGGGCAGCTTAGCTGACAAGTTTAGGGTTTTAGGGTCTAGGGTTTAGGGTTTAGGGTTTAGGGTTCAGGGTTTAGGGTTTCGGGTTTCGGGTGTTTAGGGTTTCGGGTTACTTGGAAGCCCTTTTGACGTAGTAAGTAGGGATAGTAAGGTGGGGTTCTGGGGATTAGAGTAGGGTTTCTAGGGAATACGACGAAGGCTTACGAAGTCCAACGAACTTCTAAGCACGGGCCACGTCGAAAGAACCAAGCCGAAAGCGCAAAGCTCAGGGTTTAGGCTTTAGTGTTGGGATGTTCCCCTTATGCTAGCCCTAAACCCCAAACCCCAAACCCCAAACCCCAAACCCCAAACCCCAAACCCCAAACCCCAAACCCCAAACCCTAAACCCTAAACCCTAAACCCCAAACCCTAAACCCTAACTATCCTTAATAAACAATTTTATAGGGGGTACTAGACCCCCTATTAAGGACTGTTAGTATAAGGGGGAAACATCCCAACTTTAGGGTTTAGGGTTTAGAGTAATTAGGCTTAGACGTCAGCTCCATTGCAAGTTGAGGCAAGTAGTGGCTTGGTGCACATCTTCATCAGGATTGCTTCGGATCCCGTGTCTAATGCCCTGAGCCTAGTAAGCCTTACAAGTACCCCACCCCCCCCCCCCCCAACCCCGCCCGAACCACCACTCTCAAGCAGCGTCTTCTACCCCAAGCCCTCAACCCTAAATCCCTAAATCCTAAAACCCCATTGCGTACGCCTGCGATGGGAGGCCTAACTTGGGTTACAAAACTGTTTTCTAAGGTGTGGTCCTGACCCTCTTTGAAGGGTTCTGAAGTATCGGCCCTTTTGTTTCATAGGGTACACAAGGGGCGTTTTTAAGAGCCCATATTGATGGACCATGAAACTACTGTAAGATGGTTATTGAAAATTCCCCCAACTAATCAACTAAAGTTAGTAGATCAAGGCGGCCCCTACTTGAAACCTTAAGCCCCACACAGTGTTTAGGGTTTAGGGTTTAGGGTTTAGGGTTTAGGGTTTAGGGTTTAGGGTTTAGGGTTTAGGGTTTAGGTGACTACACCCAAAACCCAAGTCCCCAAACCCATCCAAGCCCTAAACCATAAACCCTAAACCCTGCACCCACGACGAAGCCCGCGCACATGCGATCGATTTTTGGGTTTAGAGGTTGGGTTTTGGGGTACCTACTTTGAGGTTCCATGATAGGTTTTTGCGGTTTTAGGGTTTAGGGTTTAGGATTTACTAGGGTTTATACGGTGTACTTGGGCTTGCACACACCGTCTGAGCCAAAGCGGCATTCCCATAGCGAAGCCTTCCAGTCCCCTGGTCGCTTCTGTCCAAAGCTCCCTAAACCCTACGTTCTTGAAGCCCTTGATATCTGCGACCCTAAGCCTAAAACCCTAAACCCTAACCCTAAACCCTAAGCCATAAACCCTAAACTCTCAACCCTAATCCCAAGCAGAAAGGAGCATGGACCCTACCAAAAAAAGACTCAGGAGAGTCAGAAGAAGTACCTGGAGCTTCTTCTGCACGGTGGGGCGCTGTGAAAGGCTAGTGCTTAGGGTTTTCGGGTTTAGGGTTTAGGGTTTGGGGTTAACCCTAAACCCTAAACCTAAACCCCAAGCCCCTGTAGCCCTGCCCATGGGGTCATAAAGATGTAGCAGCCACCCTAACAAGCTCTTCGGGTTCAGCCCCCCGCACGGCAAGTATCTTCATAAACGCGATCTGGGTTCAGGCCTCAGGGCGCTTTGAGCGGCACAGGGTTGGGAGGTTTAGGACCTAAAACCCAAACTAAACCCTGAACCCTGAAACGCAACGTCTAGGTGTTTTTGGGCCTTAGGTCTGGCCTAGCGCACCGGATCAAAGCATCTAGCCGTCTCACGTCGGGCCAGTCGCTGGTACGTCGGCAGCCGCGCACGCCCAAGGCTCAGTAGCACTTAGCGAAGGCTCTGAGTATGTAGCCTTCCAGTCTTGAGGAGGCACTAGACGCCCCTTAAAAACCCAAAGGTCAGCTGTAAGTCTATGCGTTAGGGAACCCTAAGCCCGGAACCCTGAACCCCCAACCCCTAAGCGTCAAGGCCGCACTCAAATGTCATGCCCTTTACCACTTCAGGAACTCTCTACTATCCCTGGCGCACTGTTTCAGGGAGTGTGGTATACAATTAGATGTGCTGACTCTTCTATTTGTTCGAGAGTTACCAAAGCGGCACTGCAAAAGAATATTCTGCCTAATGCTGATTTTGGGTTTTTTATGGCCAGAGACCGTTCCTAAGGGGGATGGGAGTCTGGGCATTAACCCAAACTTCCCAAAGCCCTGAAACTGAAGGCTCTTGAACAGCCCAGCAGCCACCCAGCGCATATGTTTAGGGCTTAGGGCTTAGGGTTTAGGGTGTAGAGTTTAGGGCTTAGGGGTGTGTTAAGGCGCTGGACCACAAGGTGCCCATTCAAGCCCCTTCCGCCCCCCCAGTACCCATCCTTAACCCCCAACACCCGGACCTCCAAACCATGAAACCTGAAATGTTAACCCTCAGCCCTGAACCCTAAACCCTAAACCCGAAACATCTAAGCTCTACGAGCCGAAGCCCTTTAGGGTTTAGGGTTCAGGGTTTAGGGTTTAGGGCTTAGGGTTTAGGGTTTAGGGCTACTGCCTCTGAAGCATCCAAGCCCCAAGCCCTAAACCTTAAACCCCCAGACGCTGAACCAGACAGAGCAGACGCGGGCCGGCACTCTCCTTGAGGAACCCTCCACCAGCAATGTCAAACGACCTCTGCTGCTAAATCTCCCAAAGCAAGGGAGGAAACAAAAAGACTGCGCACACGGGAGGAGGGGGGGGGGGGGCGGGGGGGGGGCCCTGAACCCTGTCAAACCTTCGTTTTCGACCCGGAACACGATCCTGAAGTCAAAGTGCTACACCCTGAACCCTAGAGCCTGGACCCTGAAGCAGCCACCACGTTTATCCGCCCCCCCCCCCCCCCCCCCCCCCCCCCCCCACCCCGTTTGACCCCACCCCCCTCCTACCCCGCTCCGTCCCACCCCCTTAAACCCTGAACACTGAACCCTAAACCCTGAACCCCCCCAAGAAACCCTGAACACGGAACCCTGAACCACAACACCTCAGGCAGGGTTCCCGCTCCCAACCTTAGCTCAATAGCCCGTGCCTCCAAGAAGGAAGGGTTCAGGGGTTTTTAGGCCTTAGGGGTTTAGGGTTTAGGATTTGGGGTTTAGGATTTAGGATTTAGGGTTCAGGGTTTGGGGTGTCGGGATACACGATGTGGGGAAAGCATAGAAACCAGAGAGGGCGAGGAGGCTTCGGAGTTGAACGGCTTCAACAAGTATCAGACAAATGGAGGTTGCCCTAAACCCTAAGCAGGGTTTAGGGTTTAGGGTTTGGGTTTTGGGGTTTAGGGGAACCCCAAGTCCTAACACCTAAGCCCGAAACCCGAAACCCTAAGTCCGAAGCACAGCCGAAAGGGGGCTCCAGTTGTACTCATATCCCAATAAATGCGTCCTGTGCCTCAGGCCGACTTTGCATGCCAAAACTCCTCCCCCCCTTACACTCCTCCAAACTCAGTCGAGCAGGATTTGGAGTTTAGGGTTTAGGGCTTGGATAGGATTTGAGGTTTTAACGCCCGGAGCCTTTTTTAGAGCGCTACCAGCATTCCTTCGAACTTCTGCATTGCTGCCGTAGAAGCTACCCCAAGATACCCTAAACCCTAAACCCTAAACCCTAAACCCTAAACCCTAAACCCTAAACCCTAAACCCTAAACAAAACCAATTCTCACTCAACAGGCCCCTATAAAAAACATCCGAACTGTTGAGTCGGCAACGCAAAAAAGCGCGCTACCGTCAGAACCCTAAACCCTAAACCCTAAACCCTAAACCCTAAACCCTAAACCCTAAACCCTAAACCCTAAACCCTAAACCCTAAACCTGCTTTTTTTGGTAGGTTCCCTAAAAGGGTCCCATGAGGGGGTTTCGTGTCGTCATCGCCTACGAATAAGTAGATGTTGGGCTCTTAAGGTGAACCCCTAAGCCTACAACACTGAAGCCCTAAAGGCCAAAACCGCAATACCCTAAACCCTAAAACCCTGAACCCCTCTCTGATTCTCCAAGGTTTGAACCATGCGCCCTTAGCGTGGTCCCTTACCCTTGTTTATAGGTATCCGAAGTACGGGCCCTTAATATATAATGATATAAGGGTTATTTAGTCGGGCCCCCAAATCAAGGGCCCATACTTCGGACCCTGACCCTAAACCCTAAACCCTAGACCTTAGACCCTAGACCCTAGACCCTAAACCCTAAACCCTAAACCCTAAACCCTAAACCTTAAACCCCAAACCTCAACCCTAAAACCCTAAACCCGAAACCCCTAAACCCTAAACCCATCTGATGGAGGATATCAAAGTCCGCTTGCAGCCCGTCCAGTGATCATCCCAAGATCTGCGACTGGCCTGGTCAGTTAAGTGAAGGGGCCCCTAGCCCTAAACCCTAAACCCTATTCCGAATTGCCTAAACCCTAGACCCTAAACCCTAAACCCTAAACCCTAAACCCTAAACCCTAAACCCTTTCGGGTATGGGGTTTAGGGCCTCGGGATCCAAGGCCCTAAACCGTATTCATCTAGAAAACCCTAAGCTTCCGAACCCATGAGTCCTAACACCCAAACATAGGGTGCTTTGCTCAAGCCACCGTCTGGTAAACGGTATGCCTTACATGGAAGCCGGTTGACTTAGTAGGTAGGGATAGTAAGGTGGGGACTTTAACCGGGTTTGTAGGGGATGCTAAGTAGACTTACTAAGTCAAAAGTGCTTCTAAGCACTCCAGATGGGGTATGTAAAGGGTACATAAGGAGTCCCCATTTCAGGCCTATAAAAAGGGACCATGTAAACTATCGAATTGTAAGTGAATAAGCGAACTTGAGAAAGAAACGAGAGATCCGCGAGTGAGTGATCTATGCTGCTAATAAGCGCAAATTTAATGTAATTTGTGAGGCCTTTATCTTTCTTCTGATTCATGTCCTTCTTCCTTCAGTCGTTCGTATATTCACTGCACGTGCTAGTATAATTATCTTCTTCATGGTTGGTTTACTTCTAGCCCAGAACACGAATAATGATATGAAGAGAATGCGTTACATGTATAATTATAAGGGAACGAATGCAACGAGTGAGCGCATGAAATTAATGTGAGCGTGAACGAAATTATCCGGGCTTACAACGCAAATCTAATATACGCACGGGATAGTAACAAATTCATACAGTGCTACCCTAAGACGGAGGGAGGCCCTAAAGAAGGGGCAGTTGATCCTTCGATCACCCTTTTCTTCCTGAGCCATACTTGTGTACATATACAAATATCGATAGATCGATAGATAGATAGATAGATAGATCGATAGATATATACACACTGTACATGCCTGGGAGTGTCCGTTTTGTTAATCTCTTAGCCTTTGATGAGTTCCTCAAGCCTGTGTTCAGACATTGGGCTTGTTTTGGGGCTTGCTGCTTTGGGGGCAGGGTTCAGGGTTTAGAGTTTAGGGTTTAGGGTTCAGGGTTCAGGGTTTAAGTTTAGAGCGTATAGGGTTTGGGGCAATCTTCGTGCTTGGGGGGGGAGAGGGGACTAGGTATCCTGACGTGCGTGATTTATGCGATTGTCCCGAAGTCGATCCTGCCCTGCGCAAGTTTGACTCTCCCTAAACCCTAAACCCTAAACCCCTAAACCCTAAAACCCTAAACCCTAAACCCCTAAACCCTAAAACCCTAAACCCTAAACCCTACGATTTTATCAGGTTGAGGGCTCTAGGGCTTAGGAGTTTTAGGGTTTGTAGCTACTGTTTAGAGTATCCCTACCACACGACCCTGCAAAGCCCGAGCCAGTCCCCTAAACCCTAAACCCTAAACCCTAAACCCTAAACCCTAAACCCTAAACCCTAAACCCTAAACCCTAAACCCTAAACCCTAAACCTCCACCAAGCCACCCCAAAGAGAAAGTAGAACCCAACAATTGGCAGTGTGAGGCCCCTGCAGAGGGTGCGTAGGCAAGTTTGGCTTAGCTGTTGCAAGGATCTTCACGTTGTGTTTAGAGGGTTCAGGGTTGCATCTTCCCTTAATATGGTGCTTGAGGGTTTAGGCCTTAGGGTTGCTACATGGTCCCTAAACCCTAAACCCTAAACCCTAAACCCTAAACCCTAAACCCTAAACCCTAAACCCTAAACCCTAAACCCTAAACCCTAAACCCTAAACCCCCGTACCTTTTTTTTAAGGGTTCTGAAGCATGGGCCCTGGGGTTGCAAAGGGTGTAGAAGGGGCATGTGAGAGCTCCCCGTTTAAAGGCCCATACTAAGGGACCATGTAGCTAACTCCTGCAAGGGTCGTGGGGACTGTCTTAGCAGGCTTTCAGGCGTTTAGGGGTTTAGGGTTTAGAGTGGATAACAGCAGACGTATAGTTGTAAAGTAGCCGTCAGTTCGAAAGTTGGGTTCTACGTAGGGTTCTAAACTAGGAGAACCCCAATCATGGCCGCTGTGAGGACGTAACCTGAACCCCCCCCCCCCCCCCCCCCCCCCCCCCCCGTACCCATATTTGAGGGGTTTTGTGTTTAGGTTTTGGGGTTTCGATTTTGGGGTTTAGGGTTTAGGTTTAGGGTTTAGGGTTTAGGGTTTAGGTTTTGGGGTTTGGGTTTAGGGTGTAGGGTTTAGGGCTGGTTTACTACCCAGGTCCAGCAGCACTTCATGAATCGGATGAAGCTTCGAGCCTCCTGGTCCCTTACTCCGAATGGTGTGACGGCCGGGAAGCTCCACCTTGTTCAAGCCAGATGCACCATCTCTCTCACCCCTGGGGAGAGTCTAGAAAGCGGGGTAGGGTTTAGGGTTTAGGGTTGAGGGTTTAGGGTTTAGGGTTTCCCCCTCGTGTCTAGGGTCAGAAACACCCAACAGGGGCGCGGGGGCGCCCACAAATTCGGGGCTCTGCTTTCTAGACTTTTTCCCAGGCGTCTGGCGGAGGGCATCTTAGGCTTTCGGCGCTCGCGCACCCCAAACCCTCAGCCCCATACAGGGATTTCCGAAAACAGGGGTACCCCAAAACATACCCCCCAAGTACCAGAATCCGTTTAAAGAGACCCCAAAAAAGGTACCCCCCCCCCCCCCCCATTTTCGGAAATCTCCAAATCTAATAAAACCGAACCCCTGCAAGCAGTCGGATTGATAGCTTGCAGGGCACTGCGTGGCTTGCGCGCGAAAAAGCGACCGGAGTTCAGGAGCGGGGTTGAAAACAGGGTTTGGGGTTTAGGGTTTAGGGTTTAGGGTTTAGGGTTATCAGAGTTTTGGGTTTTGCCGGTCGGCAAATGCCGAACCCCTAATTGCTGCGGCCGACACGGGTTTAGGGTTTAAGTGTGTCGGGGCTATATCCAAGAGTGATTCAGCATACCCCAAACCCATACCCCTTATCCTTTAAAGGGAGAGAATATGGGAGGATTTCACCATACCTGCTTAATTTCTTTTAAGGGTAATTCTGCCAGGTATGCTCAGGGGGTATGTTGAACATGTCTTCCCTACACCCCTAAACCCCAAACCCCCAAACCCCCAAACCCTGAACCCTAAACCCGAAACCCTAAACCCTAAACCCTAAACCCTAGCCCTATACCCTAAACCCTAAACCCTAAACCCTAAACCCTAAACAGAAATTCCCTACGTGCGATGACTGCACAATCTGGCCACATCACTTCAGAGGTCATGGCGTCAGACGCCAGCTTGTTGATGTTCAGTGCTCCGTTTTGCGTGCGGCATGCTTGAGAGATCCTAGAGCTACCCTAAACCCTTGAGGGGTTTAGGGTTTAGGGTTTAGGTTCTAGGGTTTAGGGTTTAGGGTTTCGCGTTTAGGCCGCTTGGGGCATGGGTGTCACAGTGTCACAGCATCATGGTCTATGTCTTTGAGTCTATGGGCTTGCAGCGTTCTATATATCTACGCCGATGGACCGGATAGCAATGCATGTTTTGTACATATATATATATATACACATACATACAGATATGTATATATATATATATGTATATCTATATGCATATGTAGAAGATAATATAATACAAGATCCGGAATGTGTCGCCTTTTGTTGGTCCTCACGCCCTGGCACGGGGTCGTTATAAGGGTTGAGATTAATTAGGGGCTCAGGGATGTTCAGGGTGTAGACCCTAAACCCTAAACCCCAAACCCTAAACCCCTAAACCCTAAACCCTAAACCCTAAACCCTAAACCCTAAACCCTAAACCTTTGTGGTTCGGTTTACTGAGGCCAAGGTCCTGAAGCCGGATGTGTCCGGACCTTGGTGGGTAAGAGTGTGTACACACATCACCGCGTTCAGGGTTCAGGGTTCAGGGTTCAGGGTTTAGGGTTTGTAGGGTTTAGGGTTTAGGGATTAGGGTTCAGGGTTCGGGGTTTAGGGTAGGGTTAATTGAAATGATTAAGGGTTCAGGTCCGGGGAAGTTTCGAGGAGTTTCTGTTTTGGATTTTTCTTAATAATTTCATGTTACAGGGGGCTTGAGGGTTTAGGGTTTAGGGTTCAGGGTTGAGGGTTCAGGGTTCAGGGTTCAAGGTCCAGAGTTTAGGGTTTAGGGTTTGGGGCATGATTGTTTGAGGCGCTGGGTTTGTGGCTTTTGGCCCGGTGTTAGGGCATCAGGGCTTGGTAGGATTTCAGGAGCTCTGTCGTGTTTGGGTTTAGGGTTTAGGGTTTAGGGTTTAGGGTTTAGGGTTTAGGGTTTAGGGTTTAGGGTTTAGGGTTTAGGGTTTAGGGTTTAATTAGGGTTTAGGGTTTAGGGTTTAGGGTTTAGGGTTTAAGGTTTAGGGTTTAGGGTTTAGGGTTTAGGGTTTAGGTCAGGTCTACGGCTTCGTGTTTGGGCTTGTGGCCTCAAACACCCAACGCCAGCTAGTTGAGGCTTGTTGTTCTGAAGAATCGTTTGAAGGGGGCTACGTGAATCCCTACCTAAGCCCGAAGCCCTAAACCCTCAACCCTGAACCCTGAACCCTAAACCCTAAACCCGAAACCCCACCCAGGAAGCAAGCCCTCGAGCTGATGAACAAAGAGATTCATCTGCGCAGGGAGCTCTGTGAAGGATGCACCTGGGCAGTAGCCCTAAACCCTAAACCCTGAACCCTAAACCCTAAACTCTCCACCCTCTAAAACCCAAAACCCTAAACACGAGTCCCAGCTGTTCTTGGAGCTCCCCACACAAAAACACGGCCCCTGTCATGGGGTCCCTGTGATAAGATGGGTCCTTAACTCCTCAACTTTAGAGGGTTTAGGGTTTAGGGTTTAGGGTTTAGGGTTTAGGGTCTAGGATGTCAGGTGTTTTGCCTTCAATCCTCAACTCTGCCCACGTGCCGGGTCTACGGTTCAGGGTGTGGTTCCGATGGCTTAATAGCTCCTTCAGGTTTGAGAACCAGGGGTTCAGGGTTCAGGGTTTAGGGTTCAGGGTTTAGGGTTTAGGGTTTAGGGTTTAGGGTTTAGGGTTTAGGGTTCCCGGTCATCACGGAAGGGCTCACCCCGCACTTGTGTGCAGACACGGATACCCTCAACGAATGCGTGTCCAACAGGCTGGGGTATAGAGTTTAGGGTTTGGGGGTTTCAGGGTTTTGGGGATTCGGGGTTTAGGGTTCCGGGTTCAGCGGCTCATCCGATAGCGGCAGGTTGTTTTTGACGGTTAAGGTAGCCACAAAATCGCCCAAGAGGCGCTTTTGATTTTTTGCCGACCCTCTCTCTCTATACATATATACACACACACACACACTATACTAAAACCCTAAACCCTAAACCCTAAACCCACTACTCCAAAACCCGAAACCCTAAATCCTAAACCCTAGAACCTTAATCCAGCCCCAGAGCCTGCGACCCTCAATCTAGGGTTTAGAGTTTTGGGTTTAGGGTTTAGGGTCTAGGGTTTCAGGGTTTAGGGTTTAGGCTTTAGGGCACAGGTCTGAAGGCCTGCCGCGGCCAGAACCGGCATGAGCATCCAGCTGGGGGCTTGGCAGTAGACCTGCTGAAGAAGGCTGCGATTGGAGTTTTGTGGTATTTTACTGTAACTTTAGATCCTTACCTTTTTGGGGTTTATTGGGTTTCTTATTAAGGCAGCCAAGAGTTTAATTTATAGCTACCCTCCTGAGTGCAGCCAAGGGAGTTTAGGGTTTACGGTTGAGGGCTTCGGGTGTAGGGTTGTTTCTGGGGTCAGGGGCTAAAGGTGACCAGACGACTACCAGCACGAGCCCACATCCCAGTGGCACCCTATTTGCCTTCTGTTACGGGCTCGTTGCAAGTAGGGACCCCTTGCTCTACTGACTTTAGATGGCAGAACGTGAACTGAAAGAATATGGCTTGGAACTGAAAACCCTATCAGGGCCCTTTCAACCCCAGTTATGACGAGAAGGCCCCCCCCCCCTCCTGCTTGTAGGTTTTTTGTCCGAGAAAGACCATGAAGCGGTTGATATTCCATACCAAGGTTTCGCTTTTATGTTTACGTGCGACCCCCCAACCCCCAAACAAAGCAACAGGCAGTCACAACATTAATTGCGTGAACATGTGCTAACAAATGTTCTAGATAATGATCCGAATCGTAATTGTCATAAACACACAGGTAAATGGAAGTTCGACTTCGAACTTGGAATGTTCCCCCTCATACCAACAGTCAACAGTCCTTAGTAGGGATTATAGTACCCCCCCCTATTATCATCCCACATTAAGGACTGATAGTATAAGGGAAAACATCCCAACCCCAAACCCCTAAACCCCCGGTCCCAGTTGCTGCCAACGTTGGACATCTCGCGCGAGGTGCCTCGACGCACCTCTCGAGCCCGGGCCAAGCCTCAGCCCAACAACACCGAGCCGAAAGCCCAAGCCCTGAGCCTGTAAAACCCAGCTGCCCTAACCCCTGAAACCGAAACCCTCTAAACCAAACCCTCAACCCTAAGTCCGAAAATTGGAAGCCAAGCCTCCATTTTTGAGGATTTTAAGGGTTTAGGGTTTAGGGTCGTTTAGGGTGTAGGGTTCGGGTTTTTGGGGCTTTGGGACTTTCAAAATGGCTTAGGGTTCCGTGTATGCATTCATAGGTTACTATCAACCCCAAGAAAGCCGTCGCCCTTACCCTGAACTCTCTCCGCCCCTGACGTACAGATGACCTGCTTTTGGGATTGGATGCCTTCATTACAAAAAGGTGGACAACCGGCGCTTTTCGTGAATTGCTCCAGACCCCCTGAGCCCTGCACTGTTGTGGGTCGCCATCCCCGACACAGGGTAGCTCTCGTCGATGTTCCTTTCAACCCCTATGCCTTAAGCCCTAAACCCTAAACCCTAAACCCTAAACCCTAAACCTTCAAACCCTAGACCTATCAACCCTAGAACCATGTCCCTCCCAGCTTGAGGCCAATCCCTAAAACCTAAAACCCGAAACGCCAGGCATGGCCATTGGGTGCCTTACATCTTCCGTTACGAAGGCTGCAAGCCTCGAACCCTACATCCCTAAACCCTCTCCCCCGACAACAACCCCTAAACCCTAAAAACCTGAAGCTGTACACCCCAAACCCTAAACCCTAAAGCCTAAACCGAACCCTAAACCCTAAACCCTAAACCCTCAACCCTAAACCCTAAACCCCAAGCCTCAACCCGAAACCGACCCATTGTCTCTGGCAGATTGGCCCTATCATGGAGAATCCCTCGGAACCAGGCAGGGCTTCACAGCAAGTCGGCTTCCAAAAGGGGCCCTAAACCCTAAACCCTAAACCCTAAACCCTAAACCCTAAACCCTAAACCCTAAAACTCCTAAACCCTAAACCCTAAACCCTAAACCCTAAACCCTAAGCCCTAGCTTCCAACAACTGGTTCTTGTGACCTGGCGTGCTTAGGGTCCAGGACTTTAGAGCTGCGGGTCGGTCTTTGGGTCTGGGACTTCAGGACTTTGTTAGGCTTAGGGTTTCGGGTTTCGGGTTTCGGGTTTCGGGTTTAGGGTTTAGGGTTTAGGGTTTAGGGTTTAGGGTTTAGGGTTTAGGGTTTAGGGCCACATGGTCCCTGAATGTGTTTCCTGAAATGGGGACCCTTATCTACCCTGTGAAACCCAAAGCCCCATACTTCAGAACCCTTTAACGAAGGTAAGGGACCATTTCAAGGGACCATGTATTAGGGTTTAGGGTTTAGGGTTTAGGGTTTAGGGTCTAAGACTGAGGGTTCAGGGCCCAACCATCGGCCTCCGTAACAAAATAAACTCTACTTTAATCACCATAAACCTTATCAACCCTGTGTGGGGTTTAGGGTCTAGGGTCTAGGGTTGAGGGTTTAATTAGGGTTTAGGGTTTAGGGTGCAGCTGCTTACCCGAAGAGACCCGAGCTCGAGACTGCCAGACTGTCGAGGTGCCTCATCCCCGGACAGGCGCAGGGGGTTCAAGGGCTAAGGGATTAGGGTTCGGGTTTAGGGTTTAGGGTGATTTGGGGTTTCCGAATCTAGGGGTACCTTTTTGGGGGTCCCTTTAAGGGGATTCTATTCTATTTTGGGTATAACAGGGGTACCCCTATTTTGGGAAATACCTATTTATTTAGGGGTTGAATGAAGTGTTTAGGGCGTTGTGGGGTTTCAAGCTTTGGGGATGTAAGGGTTGAGGGGTGTAAGGTTTAGGGGCTTCTAAGGGTAGTCTTAGTAGTAGAGTAGGTAACCTTTACTAACCTTTTTGGGGAAATATAATCCCCTTAGAATCCCCTTGTAATCCCAAAGGTTAACCTTTAGTTCCCCCAGGTAGTGGACAACTAAGTAGTTCCACGGTCCCTTCATATGGCCCCTTACCTTCTTTCAAGGGAACTCAAGTGCGGCCCCTGGGGTTTTAGAGGGTGTGTAAGGGGTATATAAGCTCCCTAAACCCTAAACCCTAAACCCTAAACCCTAAACCCCCAAACCCTAAAGGGCCCATATGAAGGGGGCCATGCAGCTACTCGAAGAGGGGTTCTGTGCGCAAGGTTTGAGAGGAGGCCTTAGAGGGCTTTGGGGTCAGAGCTTGGGGTTGATGTACGACTTTGCCCTAAACCCTAAACCCTAAACCCTAAACCCTAAACTCCAAACTCCCTAAACCCGAATGTGGTTGTCAACATCATGGTCCATTTTTGGATCCCTTTTGTAATACGGCACCTAGTATTTACCCAAAAAGAGATCATAATTTTGACAACCACCCATATAGCTCCTACATATACCTTAAATATAGTGTCTAGAAACCTACGTAGCTTCTACATTGGCCCTATAAGGTCCCTTGTAAAGGGACACTCCTTTAGTCACTTGGTCTCTCTTTCCCAGTTAGTTAACAGTTAGTTGCGGTTCGGTTCCGAGATTGTGGTGAGCAGGCTAGTACTTTCTCTGTCCCTTCATGCTCAGGCCGATTTGATCTTAATTCTGAGACCCCTAAACCCTAAACCCTAAACACCCTAAAACCCCAAAACCCTGAGAGCCACCCTTCGCCGGCCCGCTTTAGGGTTCGGGGTTCAGGGGTGCAGGGTTCAGGGTGTAGGGGGTTTAGGGTTTAGGGTTGAGGGCTTAGGGGGGTTCAGGGGTGCAGGTTTGGGGCCCCAAAAGTGCAGGCACCCTACCCTATACCATGAGGCACATGGTGGTTTACGAAGTTGCTGTGCCCTCTGTCGATCCTACACAAGGGACTAGAATGATTGTAGCATGAAAGGAAACACTCTAAGCCCTAAACCCTAAACCCTAAACCCGAAACCCTAAACCCTAAAAAAAACCTTGTATTTTTCAATGTGCACATGTGCTAAGATTGGTGGCCCGAATACTGGGGTTCCCTTCACCATGAGGAATCTGCGATAATGGAAACTTGACTTGGGGGTACTTGGAAATGATTTTCAATTTTTGGGGTACTTTGATTCCTAAGAAACAGCCAAAACTTTAATTTTTGCTAGCGTTCCAAGTTCAGTATAGTTGAATCAAGTTCCATGGGGTTTCTACAGGACTTGCGTGGGGCTCATCGGGGACTGGGAGCTTTTGTTTGTTCTGTTTAGCCTCAGGGCTCATGGGGCTCTAGAGTTCGGGTCTGGGGTGTTTGGGGGACAGACGGAGCACAGTTTGGGTGGACGCATGGAGATTCGCATGGTGGTCCAGCTTCACCCAACAAAATCCTGTAGAGTTGCCTACATGCCTCTTGCGTGTGCTGCGTGGCTGCCGTCTTTCTATCTAAGGCTGGAACCATGGGCCCTTAGTGGTCCCTTACCCTTGCTTAAAGGGATATAGAGGGGTCCGAAGTATGGGCCCTGATTGTGTATGGTGTATATAAGGGTTTTAATCAGGGACCCAAATTAAGGGCCCATACTTCGGACCCCCTATTCTAGCATCGCGCCAGGCAGAACTTAACCAGGTGCTTTGGCGAACACATGTTTCGTTGCAACGGCTTGTGCTCCTCAAGCAAGGCTTTCTTCAATTCTCTTGCAGGCGTACGCGGGGCGCTTTGGCAAGGGACAAAAGGAGGGACCCTTCTACGGGACCTTAGTGGTTATTTGGGGGTTATTTACGGGCTACTTAGGAAAAAAGGGACTTTGTCAGGTATGTAGAGGGATTATATCGGGGAATAAGATTCAGGTCCTTCCTGATACCCCTTAACAGTTGCCGCGATGAGTCATGCTCCCACATGCTTCTAGCAAGGTAGCTGGTGGGCTTGCTCGGCCCGAGTTCACCAGCCAGTCAGCAAATTGTAGGGTTCAGGGTCTAGGGTCTAGGGTCTAGGGTCTAGGGTCTAGGGTTTAGGGTTTAGGGTTTAGGGTTTAGGGTTTAGATCAACCCGACAACAGCCCTTTTAAAGGATTGCGCCTCATCTGTCTGAATGCTCGGATTTTTGTGGGGGTGGGGACCCTTAATAAAGTAGTATGATAGGAACACACTGGAAGGGAGCATGATTTAGGGAAACAAAATTATTTTTCTGGCCCGTCAGGTGCACGGCCGAATCGCCAACCTGCGCCGAGGCAGCTGCTTTCTTTGGAAAGTGGAAGCCCTCCCCCGACTCGTCTCCAAGCCAGCGTGGGGCAATCCCTCTCCTCAGTTACCCCAAGCTCAATTTTTGAGGGCTCGAAAATCCACGCCCCAAAAATCTTCAGGGTCTTTGGGCCCCCAGCCTGGGACCATCAAGGGCATTTAGAACCTTGCCTACACCACTCTGAATCTTTTGGCAGGGTTCTTAAGAACCCTTCGCCTATGGGATTCTAATTCCCGCACCAGAACACCTTAACTGCGGTGTCAGAGTTTTCTAGGTAGGCCCTTGGGACATTTTCTATTTCCCTTATTGGGTTTAAGAGGGTCATACTCAGGAATATGATTCAGGAATATGATTCAGACCCTAAACCCTGAACCCTAAAGCCTACAGCCTAAACCCTAAACCCTAAACCCTAAACCCTAAACCCTAAACCCTAAACCCTAGTTTGAGGGTTCAATGCTGGGGACATCTCAGGGGCCTTTGGGTGGCGGCACATCCCACGCGGAGGGTCTTCGAGCTGAACCCCTCCCCCGCTTTTCCTACTGATTGCTTAAGAACACCCCGCCCCCCCCCCCCCCCCCCCCACCCCCCCCCCCAAAAAAAAAAATAGATAAAAAATGATAATAATAATAATAAGAAGAAAAAACACATGAAACGTTTTTTCCCATATAAGGGCAATATAAGGATTAGATACTGGGATTATGGTGTTACATCTTTTGGGGTTCTTAAGCAAATCGTAGTTTCCCAGCACATTGATGAAGCAAGGATTGCGTCCCTCACGAAGCATGGAATGCAGCGCAGGTCATGGCAGCACAGGAATATCGGAACGTTTTGGTCGGCTTTTAACACTCGGTAGGCCCTTGGGACATTTCATATTTTCCCTTATCGGGTTTCAGAGATTCAGGAATATGAGCATTTCCCAAAGTAGGGGTACCCTTTTACATCCCAAATAGAATAGAATCCCCTTACGGGACCCCCCAAAACGGGCACACTCTATTTTCGGAACCCCCCCACCACACCCCCCCCCCCCCCCGATATTTGTCAGAGGGTTTTAACGGCCATCGTAGAACCCTAAACCCTAAACCCTAATGTACCCGTCCTGCGTTTGCTTGGAGGTTCATGGTATTTATTAACCAATTATAACTGTACTTATAACAAGTGGGGGGCCCCCAGTTCTCCGTAAGGCTCTAAGGGCCCTAAAGTGGGTTGTAAGTCTGATTATCTGTTATAGTTCCCCTCATTCAAGTTAGTAGAGTAAGGCGGGCCTCTGCTTGTAAAGATGACCATCTGCCAAGACATTTCCCCAACACAAACTACATCTAAATCCTAAACCCTAAACCCCAAACCCTTAAACTCTAGCTCCTCAACCGCGATTCAGGGTGGCGGCACTCCTCGCGCGCTGACTGAAGGCCAGCACGGCTGTGACGCGCTGTGACGTCTCTGCGGTTTCGGGTTTAGGTTGAAACGGTTTCTGAGCTCTACAGATGTTGGCTTGCTGTTTACGAAACGCGCTCTGAACTGTTTTTCTTTAGGCCCAGAGTGAGGTGCCAGCTGTCCTTGAACCGCACAAGCCCCAAAAAAACAACTTCAGGCACTGACCATGGTCTTGTGGGGCCCCCTGGCAGTAGATTCTATGGACTACAGTTCACCTCTTAGTGGTTCTGTTTTCTTCCTGTTGGTATCAAGCCCGAGGGGAGCATCAAAACACATCTATTTTGCATGGTTTTACAAGTAGGGGCCCTCAAGTTAGAAGCTATAAGTATAGAAAAAAGTGGGTCATAAGTCTTATCAGCAGGTTCCCTGAACTATAGTAGTGTAAGAGGCCCCTAAACCCTAGACCTGAATCCCTAAACCCTAAACCCTACTTGTAAGGGGAGCATCGAAGATTCCTAAGGGGCTGAAGGCATGATTCTGAGATCCTTTGCCAGCACCCAAGCCCTCCCACCCTGTCCTACCGGCACCTAAGCAAAGTCCCAAATAAAGGGTCTTAGGGTTTAGGATTTATAGGGCTTAGTGTGTAATCTTGTGTGTGTGTGTGTGTGTGTTTGTATAAAACGTGTTGGGGGGCTAGCCGGTCGGCCGGGTGAAAGGCGGGTTTCGAGTGGACATGATTTCTGGGTGGAAGGTGTCTTTGTTGGCATTGTTTGGGGTTTAGGGTCTACCCCCTGAACTTGCTTTCGCGAGGGCCCCGCCAGCCTGAACCCCCAACCCTGTAACCTCCGAGCTCTAAACCCCAATCGTTATATAATGCCGACCAGGTCCAAATGTTCAGGGCTCAAATCTGGGCCGCAAGCCTAAACCCCAAACATAAACCCTAAACCCTAAACCCTAGAGAAAGAACAGCTCAGATTTGGTCCCTAGCCCTAAACCCTAAACCCTAAACCCTAAACCCCAAACCCTAAACCCTAAACCCCAAACCCTAAACCCCAAACCCTAAACAAAACCCACAAGCTTGCTTGGGACAGTCAACTGGCGCCAGCGCTTGCGGAGCCGCGGCTGGCGGCTTCCGGAGAGGCCCATAAGAATTCGTCTGCAGTCCCTTCAGGGTTTAGGGTTTTAGGGTTTAGGGCTAGGGTTTAGGGTTTGGGGTTTAGGGCGTAGGGTTGGGTTTTTCCGGGTTTAGGACCTTGCAACTCTTAAACCAGAAAACCCGAGCTGCATACACTGCAGGAGTTGGACGCCACGTCCGCCGCCAGGTCCTGCTGACATGCCTTGCACGAGGAACTTCCAGGTATGTAGGGTTCACAGGGCTTATCTCAGAATACTTCCACAGGGCCATACCTCTTGACCTGTAGAGGAGAACATAAGGAAGGATTCTACCAAGCTCCTTATATTTCAAGGCTGTGCCAAGGGGTATGGTGAATATTTCTTAAATTATGGGGCTTGAGGGTTCAGTACTTAGGGGCTTTGTGCGATTTTGGGGTTCTCAAGTCCAAGAAACCCTGAACCCTCAACCCTAAACCCCAAACCCTAAACTCTGAAAGACTCAAGGTTGGGGTGGGAGGCGCCAGGGTTTAGGGTTTAGGGTTCTGGGTTTTGGGTTGTGTAGGGTCGAGGGTTTGTCGTTACAAGTTGCAAGGTTTCAGGATTCCGCAGCTAAACCCTGAAATCCTATACACAAGCCTCCTACACGCGGAAGACCCTACCTAAACCCTACACCCTAAACCAACCCAAAAACCTCAACCCCCCCCTACCCCCCAAAAACCTCAAACCCTCAAACCAACCTGGTCACCCCTGGCTGCCTGGCTTTCATGGGGTAAAGTCCCGGGTGCGCAGTCCTTGTGGTCGACCTTCAAAAGTCCTGATCCCGTTAAACCGGCTTAGGGTTAGGGTTTGGGGTTTAGGGTTTAGGGTTTAGGGATTAGGGTTTAGGGTTTAGGGTTTAGGGTTTAGCATTAGAATTTAGGGTTTAGGGTTTAGGGTTTAGGATTTTGGAATAGGGGTCAGGGTTTAGGGTTTAAGGTTTAGGGCCCCAAGCCCCATTCCCCTCCAAAACCCCTGTAACCTCTATGTTTAGGGTTTAGGGTTTAGGGTTTAGGGTTTAGGGTTTCCTAGTATAGAGCAGGCGACAAGGACAGCAACGCGGAGGCGCTGAATACCACGCTGAGGCTGCAGCGCAAGACGCCCCTTGAGCCGGGTCCTTGGGGCTTACAGGGGCTCTGAGCCCGAACCCTAAACCCTAAACCCTAAACCCTAAACCCTAAACCCCACCTAGCCCTGAGGCCTCATCAAACCCTAAAGCTCCTACACGTTTTCGCTGTGAACTCTGGTCTTGAGGTTCTGGGTACATCGAAAATTGAGTAGGGCTTAGGTGCTGCATTCAGGGATCCAGTGTCCTCGGACCCAGAGTATAGGAACTTATTCCCTTTCAATTAGGGCCTTAAGCCCTTTTAAACAATACAGGGCACCCTTTGTATGCCCAGCTACTCTTGGGACCAGTGTCTGTGTTGGCTGATAAGATTTGCTTCGGCCTTTGCTGAATACACTTAACGACTCAATGCGCATCTGGCGTACGGCCTGCACGGCAAGACCGCATCGCCAATCCCTAAACCCTCAACCCTAAAGCCTAATTAATCCCTAACAACCAAACTCCTAAACCTTAAAGCCTGAAGCCCTAAACCTCAATACTCCTAGACCCATGTAAACTCTCTGAACCCTAAACCCTAAACCCTAAACCCTAAACCCTACAAACCCTAAACCCTAAACCCTAAGCCCTAAACCCCAAGCCCAGGTCCTCCTCTGCACGGTCGGCCAGGAGCCCAGGTAATCAGAGCTAGCAGAGAGCTTGGGGTTTAGGGTTTAGGGTTTAGGGTTTAGGGTTTAGGGTTTAGGGTTTAGGGTTTAGGGTTTAGGGTTTAGGGTTTAGGATATATACCAAGTCGAGAAGCTTGCAGGGTTGTGGGAAGGGGAGAAGGCGCCGCCCTTGCTGCGAGGTCAGGGTGTTCTTTGGGGTTTCATGGTTCGGGTTTCCCCAAACCCACAAACCCGGAAACCCTAAACTCTACACCCCACACCCCATATCGAAACAGCCCTAGACCCTAAACCCTAAATCCTAAACCCTAAACCCAAAGCCTCGCACTTGAACAGGGCATCTGAGCCGTTTTGTTCCAAGGCTAACACGTCCACCGAAGCGCAAAAGGATGAACTCCGACCAGTGCGCGAAGCGGCCCCGGCGGTTCGGCTTGGGGTTTGGGGTTTGGGGTTTTAAAAGTTTGGGTTTAGGGTTCAGAGAGATTCATGGGGTTTATTTACAGGGTCCAGGAGGGTAATGTGTTCAGACAATTTACAGGGCTTATGGGGTCGGGGTTTAGGGGTTGAGGGTTTAGTATTTCGGCTTCGAGGAGGACATCGGCTTAGGGTTTAGGGAAGTAGCCAAGATCAGACAGGTGGAGGGCCGACCGACGACCGCACTCCTCGAAACGACATTGATCCCTAAATCTTAGCTAAACCCACAGACCCTGAAACCCCAAACCCATAAACTCCAAAGTCCAATCGCCCAACTAAACCCTAAACCCCGAAACCCGGAACCCAGTCCACGACGCGGGTGCGACGGCGAACGTCGTCCCGGAAAACACCGGAGGCCTCGCTCTTAGCCGCAAGGTTTCCTGAGGGTTTAGGGTTTAGGGTTGAGGGTTTAGGGTTTAGGGTTTAGGGTTTAGGTTTACTACTATGTGCTGAATTGGGTAGGCCCTTCTTATTGGGTTTAGGGTTGTATGAGGTTTTAGGGTTTAGGGTGGAGGGATTCGGACATTTTATGTTTTCCCGTCTTGGGTTTAAGAGGGTCATATTCCGGAATATGTTTTCAGAGGCTTGAAGGGGCCAAAGCAGATTTCAAAACAGTCTTCCTTCTGAGTGCAATAAATGGATTACTATTTGGGATGTTCCCCTTTATACGAACCGTCCTTAATCGGGATTATAATAGGGGGGCACTAGAGTCCCTGTTAAACGGGATTCAAATTGAGGACTGTTAGTATACGGGGGAACATCAAGATTTCCGACAAAGTAGTCGTTTAGGGTTCGAAGTTAGTGAGTTCACCTTTGAGTTAGGGTTTAAGGTTTAAGGGTTTTAGGGTTTAGGGTTTAGGGTAGACCCTAAACCCCAACCTGCAGGATTTGTTGGAGCGTCTCGGGCCCGAAACACGGAACCCCCAATCTTGGGGGCAAGGGTGGTTAGGGTCCCTGGCTAAACCGGAAACCCCAGAAACTTTACAAGATTTAGGGTTTGGCGTTTACGCTACGATTCTTCCTGCGTATGCATAGCGCCCCAGCGGGGACCCCTGATTCGAGAACCCCCCCGACCTCCCATATTTCTATGAAACCTAAACCCTAGACCCTAGACCCTAAACCCTATGTCCCACCCCGCGATCCTTTCAGGATTCAGTTGGTGCCGAAGCTACATGAGCATGTCTCAAAAACCGGAACAGGGTCTAAACCCGAAGCCCTCATCCCCAGTGCAGCCCCTAATACGATAGTCATCATTGTAGGTGCTCCCTCAACCCTAAACCCTAAACCCTAAACCCTAAACCCTGAACCCAAGAATGCAAAAAAATGAATCCTAAACCCCTAAACCCTGAACCCTAAAGATGAGTGAAGCCATCGAAGCAGCCAGAACCCTAATGATATTCATAGTAGAAGTCATGATCGCGATTATTGAGGGCCCCCTAAGCCCAAACCCTAAACCCTAAACCCTAAACCCCGAACCCTGAACCCTAAACCCTAAACCCTAAACCCTTAGCCACCAAATTCCTGCTGCGCGGAGGACCTCTTCTGGGACCCGACCGAGTCGGATGCTCGTGCAGGGTTGCGGGTTTAGGAATATCGGGGAGCCGGGTTTAGGGCTTAGGGTTTAGGGTTTAGGGTTTAGAGTTTACAAGGGGTATACAGGGCTTTGCAGGGTCTACAGGGTTTAGGGTTTACATTGCTTTGCAGGGTTTACGGGCTTTAGGGTTTACAGGGCTTTGCAGGGTTTTACGGGATTTGCAGGGTTTACGGGGTTTGCGGGGTTCGGGGTGGCGCTGAACCACTAAACCTCCTTGGGTTAGGGCTCAGGGTTGAGTCCCGATCGCAGAGCACAGGCTTCTTGCGCCCCCCCATCTCGGGCATCCCTTAAGATACTCTGTGGTGCTTGACTGTAACTTTAGATCCTTAGCCTTTTTGGGGTTTGTTGGGCATCTTAACAAGGCAGCTTGAAATTAAATTTATAGCTACCCTGCTAAGTGCAGCCAAGGATATAAGGTTTAAGCTTTTAGGCTTTAGGATTTCGGGCTTGCGCGGATTTCGAGTGCTAAAATGGCTCCCAACTGCTGCCACCCTCAAAGCCCTTTCAAACCCTCAAGCCCGCAAAACCTATAAGACAAACCCGAAAACATAAAGCAAACCTACATCCTTAGAGCCTGTGTAAAGCCGTAAAGCCCAAAACCAAGTTTTCAAAACCCTGAAACCCGAATTCCTTAAACCCCGAGACAAACCTGAAAGCCATACGAATTAACCCTCAGCCTTAAAGCCCAAAAAACAAGCCTGAAGCCGAAAGAAGCAGCCCTTCACCCAAAACCCTGAATCCTAAGCCCTATCCTTAGAAAACTAAATCCTAAATCCTAAACCCGAAACCCTAACCCTAAACCCTAAACCCTAAACCCTCAGCCGCGCGAGGTCGAGCGATGGATCCAATCCGCCGAGCCGGAAAATCTCGAACGACGAGGCGTTGCCGCTGCGAGATTCCCCTTAAAAGCCTTGCCAGGGGGTTTAGGGTTTAGGGTTTAGGGCTTTGGGTTTAGGGTTTAGGGTTTAGGGTTTAGGGCACAGGGCTGAAGACACTCTCAGTCAATCGATATGGGGTCCCACTCCTGAAGTAGAGTATAAGGTTCTGGTATTACTTCGGGCGGGGTCACCTTAAGCCTTTAGCGTGTCAGTTCGGGCTAGGGGGGGTGGGAGTTTTGGGTGCAAGGTTTAGGGTTCAGGTTTCGGTTTTAGGGTTCTGGGTCTAGGGCTTATGGTTCAGGGAATAAGAATTTGAGCGACCCTAAACCCTAAACCCTAAACCCTAAACCCTAAACCCTAAACCCTAACAGCCGCCAATCTTGGGTCGCAAGTCCCTTCAGTCAGTGCCGTAAAGCAACTCCACGCTCTTACTTTGTGCCTCAAGTCGGTTTAGGGTTTAGGGTTTAGGGTTTAGGGTTTAGGGTTTAGGGTTTAGGGTGTAGGGTTTAGGGTTTAGGGTTTAGGGTTTAGGGTTTAGGGTTTAGGGTTTAGGGTGTAGGGTGTAGGGTTGAGGGTTGAGGGTTGAGGGTTGAGGGTTTGGGGGTACCATTGGGGTTTAGGGTTTGGGGTTTAGGGTTTAGGGATTCGGGTCGAGGGTTTTGGTTCCCTACGAAGGTACCTGTGTTAATGGGTTGGCTGTAAGGAATTTAGGGTGTTTTGTTGAACTTTTCCCGCTACAGTACTATTCATTTGATGGCACCTGTTGTTTAGCGATAAGGCTTTAGGGTGCTTTCCTGAGTGCGTACTCACAACAGCAGGTACCCAAGAAAGGAACTTCTAACCCTAGACCCTAAACCCGTAAACCCCCCCAAACCCTAAACTCTACACTCCAAATCCCACATCCCAAGCCCTGACTCAGGGGCTTCGCCGCAGAGCGCCTGGTACGCGCGAGCCCTAGGGTTTGGGGTTTAGGCTTTAGGCTTTAGGCTTTAGGCTTTAGGCTTTAGGCTTTAGGCTTTAGGGTTTAGGGTTTAGGGTTTAGGGTTTAGGGTGGTCTGAGATTGCAGTGGGAGTACGCACAGGCAACTCTGGTTGAGGGTTTTAAGGGGGGCCTGTGGGGCTTGATATTGCTGGATGTGTTTTCAAAGTTGTATACATTAGAATTATGTATATATACATACAGCTTAATTTTCTTCTGTGCCGAGAGATATCGAGACCTTAAGAGATAGAGAGGCGTAGAGGCACCAGGCCTACATAAGTAGGTGTGCGACAAGTGAGATCTCAGTGCAGAGAATGAGGGCAAGGGCGAGCAGTGAGGCATCTATCCATCGCTGTATGACTAAACTTCAGGGTCTGAGGGTTTAGGGTTTAGGGTTTGGGGAATAGAGCCCACTTACCCGTCGGCCGGCCCCCCAAGGAAACATCACAGATACTAAGCCGTACTAAGCCGAAGACCCAAATCTTCAACTTGCCCGTAGGCTGAAGGCGCATGCAACCCTAAACCCGAAACCCTAAACCCTAAACCCTACACCCTAAACCCTAAACCCTCCACTTACACCCAAATCCCCCCCAACACCCCCAAAACGCCAGAACACCACAGCCACAGGAATTCGCAGACCACGCAGGCGGACAGGGGCATGCTCCGGGAGTGGCTTAGGGTTTAGGGTTTAGGGTGTAGGGTTCAAGGTTTAGGGTTTAGGGGTTGAAGGGTTTAGGTTTTAGGGGTTTAGGGTTTAGGGTGGTTAGTGCTTAAGGTTCAGGGTCCCTTCAAGGGCTGCTTCTTTTTCGTTTCTGGGTCGAACGTGTGCCGTTTATGAAACCTCCCAGCGAGAGACTTGCCAGTGTCTGCGAGGCTCGTCAGGAACCCCTAAGCCAACAACCCCGCACCCGCCACCAGAGTTGCAACGCCCCAAAACCCTAAACTCGAAGCCCTAAACCCTAAACCCTAAACCTCCCTAAGCCCTAAACCCTAAACCCCCAAACTCTAAACCCCAAACTCTAAATCCCAAACCCCAAGCCCTAACCCTAGAAACCCTGAAGCCCTAAGGCGTGAACCCCAAGCCTTACACCCAAACCTTCTGCTTTCAAAGCCTCGCCATCCCAAACCCCAAAGGGCACCAGCATGCCAGGGCTTAAGGCTTAAGGGTTTGTAGCTTTAGGGGACTGAGGTTTGGGGTCAGGGTTTAGGGTTTAGGGTTTAGGGTTTAGGGTTTAGGGTTTAGGGTTTAGGGTTTGGGTTTAGGGTTTAGGGTTTAGGGTTTAGTCTTGATGGAGAGTTTCGCTGGGAGTTGAGCATTGCGTGATATCTTGTGGGGTCCTGCAGCTAGACTGGCTCCAGCCCACGGTTGATGAGAGGGACGGAACAGATCTTCTAGCCTAGGGCCGTGATTGGCTAGAACTTTATACCCTGCCTAGCCGACATTAAGCGGATCCACAGACAACTTCAAACTCGATGGTGAAGCAATCAGTGTGCATGCAGTGCCGCCAGTGGAGGAAAGGCTGGCATGTGGTGCTGGGCAAGTTTCATGGGCCACACGAAGTTAGACTCCGTGAACGCCAAGGACACCGTGTGGTGGAGGGAGCAATGGAAGGCTGCAACCAACGCCCCCAGGCATGCCGCAGACCCGTCCCAGTGCAGAAAATACTGGCAGCAGCATGCAAAACCTGGACAAGATGCTCAGAGGTTCTTATCTAGGAATCTTACAGATGGTGAGAATGAAGAGAAGGAGGAGGAAGAAGAGGATGAAGACGAAGAAGAAGAGGCGGAGGAGGAAGACGACGACGAGGAAGAGGGAGAGACTCCTGCATGGGTTCAACGAACAGTTGACATTCTCTGGAAGCATGGAGGGGGCAACATGAAGTGGACGACGCTCCAGCAGAAAGCTGGGCTTAGTGGGGTCTCACAGCACGCTGCGCTCTCCCGGCCAGAGTTCGAGTGCTGTGGGCGAGGAAACCACTCAGTCAGACTGGTATCTTCCATCAGGTTGCAGCGTTATAAGTGAGGACGATGCCTTTGACGGAGAGCTACGTCCACGCATCCAGGCACGCGGTGCTTGCCTTAATCGCAGGGCTAGGGTTTAGGGTTCAGGATAAATTAGGGTTTAGGGTTTAGGGTTTAGGGGTTTAGGGTTTAGGGTTTAGGAACGGCACCCACAAGCAGCGGGTACCCTTTGGAAGGGGCCGGAGGTGCAGGAACGGAGCTGATCCAGGCAACAAAAAGCCTGCAGATGCGTCACAACCCTGAACCCTAAGCTTGCCCTAAACCCTAAACCACTAGACCCTAAACCTCATAAGCCTAAAGCCTAAACCCTGAACCCTAAACCCCAAACCCCAAACCCAACATCCCCAAAACCCTTAAAACCTAGACCCTAAACCCTGAAGAAACCCTAACCCCGCATGACTTCAAGGTTTTAAGGCCTTATTATCAAACGGTTTTTTGGATTTATGGGGCCGAAGGTTACCTAAACCCTATATCACCAAAACCCTAAAGCCCGAGTGTCCCAAACCCAAATCTCTAACACCCTAATTCCTCGAACCCCTCGGAGCCCTAGAGCCCTAAACTTAAACCCTAAACCCCCCTAAGTAACCTCTAACCTCCAAGTATTTATAACTGTACTTGTTACTGTACATATAACTATATTCGGGCACTTAAAGGGGCTTATATGTACAGTTATAATTAATATGTAACATGAACCTCCAAGTACCCCTACAACCTTTCAACCCCCTCCCTCATCCTCAAAGATGTGCCAGGGCCGCGTCGCGCGCTACAGGCCCAGTCAAGGGTTTAGGGTTCAGGGTGTAAACCCAGTACCCTAAACCCTAAACCCTAAACCCTAAACCCTAAACCCTAAACCCTAAACCCTAAACCCTAAACCCTAAGCCCTAAGCCCTAAGCCCTAAACCCTAAACCCTAACCCCTAAACCCGAAACCCTAAACCGTAACCCTAAACCCTGAACCCTACACCCTAAACCCTAATCCTAAACCTAGGGTTCACATTTCGGGCTCATGGACTGCAGCAAGTTTGAGCTGTGTCGGGCTTAGGCTCAGGTTTCTGGAAATACATATTTATTGGAGGGACCCCCTTAGCCTGTCTATACGAGCCCTTTTTTTCGCCCTAGTTACCTCACCCTGCAACTTTAACCCTACACAACCCTGTACAACCCTATGCAGCCTCCATCCGGCTCTTGTTTTAAACTTTTGTAAAACGGCACCCAAATCTGCCCCAGTGACAAGAGCAAGACGATACTTGTACATAGCTGTAGACTTTGAAAGAGCTTCTACGGATCTTCCGAAGCAGGCTCCGGTTTTTCTTCTACAGCGGTTTGGGATTTCGTGTTTAGGGTTTAGGGCTAGGGTTTAGAGTTCAGGGACTAGGGTTCAGGGTTCAGGGTTCAGGGTTCAGGGTTCAGGGTTCAGGGTTTAGGGTTTAGGGTTTAGGGTTTAGGGTTTAGCTTCAGGGTTTAGGGTTTAGGATTCTGTACTGGTACGTTTTTCAGGGTTTCCTGTGAACCCCAGAATTCTTGGGAGCCGACAGCCCGATCTTGTGCACCAACGGAGCAATTCTGACCAAGTAAACCCTAAACCCTAAACCCTAAACCCTAAACCCTAAACCCTAACCCTAAACCCTAAACCCTAACCCTAAACGCTAAACTGCGAGAGGCATAGCCAGGCGCGCGGCTGCCACGGGAAGCTTGAGCGGTCTTGGGGACGCCCCAAACCTCTAACCACACAACCCCACGCTTTGTCTAAGGGTAGTTCCCTGATCCTTGTAGGGTATATATATATATAAGGGTTCAGATCTAGGGTTTAGGGTTTAGGGTTTCGGGTTTAGGGTTTAGGGTTTAGGGTTTAGGGTAACCCCTAAACCCTAAACCCAATCCAAGGGCCCATGTTAAAGGACCATGTAACTACCCTAAGTACTTTGAACAGGCAAATCTTCCCAACAACGACGGACAGCTTCCCGTTCGGGGTCGTAGGGGTTACTCAGAGTTCAGTTGTGGATCCGGTCTCGGAAGTGCGTCGCACCCTACTAAGCCTTAAACCCTAAACCCCTAAACCCTAAACCCTAAACCCCTAAACCCCTAAACCCTAAACCCTAGACCCCTAAACCCCAAACCCAAGACTGAATTCCTCCAATAGTTGCCGGCTGGAGATGCAGCTAGGAGCTCCAAGGCTCCGTAAAGCCATCTTTGCTGAATAGCACTGGAATGAGCCAACCGGCTACAAGCCTATAAGGGTTTAGGGTTTAAGGTTTAGGGTTTAGGGTTTAGGGTTTAACCCCAAAACCCTAAACCCTGAACCTTGTGTTCAGGGCAAAGTTTGTCACGAGTAGGATATTAAGACGCGAAAGACGGCCCTATCACTGAACCCTGAACCTCACACCCCAGGTTCAACACAGAACCCTACAAGTAGGGCCCCCAAATTATGTGTAGGGTTCTATGGGCCTTAAAGGTGGGTCAAATGTCATCTTCTTCGGGTTATGACTCGACCCTAAGCCCTAAACCCTAAACCCTAAACAGTAAACCCTAAACCCTACACCCTACACCCTAAACCCTGAACCCTAAACCCTAAACCCTAAACCCTAAACCCTAAACCCTAAACCCTAAACCCTAAACCCTAACCCTAAACCCTAAACCCATACTATATTCAGGGGGCCCCTACTTGTAAAGACTAGCCTATGCGCACGAGGCGCACCGGAGGACCTGCGGTACGGTGGGGGGGGGGGGGGGGGGGTGGGCACAGGCTTTAGGGTTTAGGTTTTACCCATAGGCTTGTGTGACTTGTGCGATTCTAGGGTGCAGGGTGTAGAGTGCAGTGTTTAGGGTTTAAGGTTTAGGGCTTGGGCTTAGGGTTTAGGGCTGAAATCAGGTTTTGGGTTTGGGTTTAGAGTTTGTGGTATCGGTTCGCTGTGTAAGCGCACTGGTGCAGGACGAGCACGAATGACCGTCGACTGGTGAACACCCGCGCTGGGCTCAATGGCCTTACTCCCTAAACGGTTTTCCCTAAGCCCTTAACGCTTACTATGCGGACTTTTTTTTCAAGGGGCTTAAGGTCTGCAGTTTTGGTGGCCTTGTTCTACTTTGCACAGTGGGCAACAACTGAACGACTCCTGCACGATATCCGACTGAGGTTTAGGGTTACTGTGGGCCCTGACAGGGTCTAGGGTTACCCCCCTCGGTCACCCTAAACCTTAAACCCCAAACCTTAAACCTTAAACCCTAAACTCTAACCCCTAAACCCTAAACCCTAAACCCTAAACCCCGCCTCGGAGCACCCGATGCAAGGTGAGATCGAGTCTGACGAGGTCTGCCGGGCCTGCGGACGTGGAAGTTCGGTTGAGGGTTGAGGGCTTAGGGTTTGGGGTTTAGGGTTCTAGGGTTTAGGGTTTAGGGTTTAGGGTTCAGGGTTCAGTAGGGTTTAGGGCTTATAGCGTTCAGGGTACATAGTAGGGCGTCGGGCTCCCTCATCTCTTGAACACGAAACCTCCTAAACCTCCCCTGGTCACTAGCGCCCTCCCTAAACAGTAATCCCTAGGGTTAAACCGAACAATGGGGTGGCTCCGTCTTGGGGAGGTTTGGGGACATCGATCGTTTCGTTAGGCAGGTTGCTCAAGGACTCAGATTGCTGCCCCAGGCTTGCTATGCTCTGGGGTGCTTTACTGTAACTTTAGATCCTTAGCCTTTTTGGGTTTATTGGGTTTCTTAACAAGGCAGCTTGAGATTAAATTTATAGCTACCCTGTTAAGTGCAGCCAAGTATGCGTCGTGTTTGTTTTTGCGCTTTTTTTGGTTGGGGGGGGGGCTAGGATCTACTTCTACGTAGATTTTATGTCTAAGGGCAATCGCATGGTCCCTTACTATGGTCTCTCTTACCGTTATACAGGGTTCTGAAGTATGGCCCTTGGGTTTATTCGGTGTCTGAGAGTGCTCAACTCCCTAAACCCTAAACCCTAAACCCTAAACCCTAAACCCTAAACCCTAAACCCTAAACCCTAAACCCTAAACCCTCAACTTGCTGTAGACTCGCAAGGCCTGCCCCCTCAAGCATGGGCCCCTAAATGGGGACCCCTTATATACCCCTCAAATAATACTGACAAGACTGGCAGACCCTAAACCCTAAACCCTAAACCCTAAACCCTAAACCCTAAACCCTAAACCCTAAACCCTAAACCCTAAACCCTAAACCTTGTTACGACGCTTTATCCTAACATGTCAAAAGCCCGAAAGCCCTTCTCCAAGCCCTGCTCGCGGAAGGAAGCCGAGGAGAAAAGGGAGCCAGAGGAGTGGTTTAGGGTTTAGGGTTTAGGGTTTAGGGTTTAGGGTTTAGGGTTTAGGGTCTGAGGTTGAGGGTTTAGGGTTTGGGGCCGAGGGTTTGGGGTTGAGAGTCTGGGGTTGAGGTTTGGGGTTGAGGGTTTGGGGCAAAAGGCTTGGGGTTTAGGGTGTAGGGCTTGGGGTCTTTGGGGGTTTTGGGGTTCTCGAGACCCCGGACCCGTCCTTTCTTTTGAAGCCCTACACCCTGTTTAGGGCTTGGTGGGTTTCGGGTTTAGGGTCTAGGGCCTAAGGGTTAGGCAGCTTTGTGGGGTTTTGGGTTCAGGCCTTGGGAGGATTTGGGGTTTTAGGGCTTGGGCCTAAGAGGCTTGCGGTTTTCAACGGTTTGTGGGTTTAGGTTTAGGGGTTTAGGGTTTAGGGTCTTTTTGGGGTCAAGACCTACGTCCCCCCCACACAGACAAACCAGTGAAGCAGGGCGTAGTCAAGTGGAGTTTTCTTTGGCTCCTTGTACATGGGTAGTTCTCTCTATTAGGGTCCACTTTTGGGGCCCCACCTCAGGGTAGTCTGGTTCTGCGCCGCCCTTACGAAAGTCATTCTTGGAGGTTCCATGATATCATCCCAGAAGATACGTTGCCAGTCTTCGATTCAGCTCACTTGGGGTCCTATGTATAGTACGGCACCTGATAAAAGGAGCAACGGTCGTCACTGTTTGAATCCTCATATCGTCTTCAAGTTCCAGAAGTACCGACAGTTACCAGGATGCCCACCCACCCCACCCCCCCCCCACCCCCTACAAGCATACCTTAAACCCTACAAGCATACCTTAAACCCGAAACCCTGTAGGTCCCGACAAACCTGCCCCAAAGCCCCAAACCTAAATCCCAAACCCTAAACCCTAAACCCTAAACCCTGAACCCCCAAATCCTTGTCAAAACCCTAAACCCTAAACCCTCAACCCTCAACCCTCAACCCTCAACCCTCAACCCTCAACCCTCAACCCTCAACCCTCAACCCTAAACCCTAAACCCTAAACCCTAAACCCTAAACCCTAAACCCCAACCCTAAACCCTAAACCCTAACCCCCAAACCCCCAAACCCTAAACCCGCCAAGCCACAGAAGCGTGGCACCTGTGAGGACTCGGCTTCACTGTCCTTAGGTCTAGGCGCGGGTGCGAGCCCGGAGTCGTTTCGGGTTTAGGGTTTAGGGGTTGGGGTTTAGTGTTTAGGGTTTAGGGTTCAGGGTTTAGGGTTCAGGGTTTCGGGTTTAGGGTTTAGGGTTTGGGGTTTGGGGTTTAGGGTTTAGGGGTTTAGGGTTGATGGTTTCGGGATTTGGGGTTGAGGGTTCAGGTTTAGGGTTTCGGGGTGTAGGGTTTCTGGGTGCAAGTTTTAGGGTTTTGGGGTTTAGGGTTTTCGGGGTATAGGGTTTCGGGCTTTAGGGTTTTGGGGTTAGGGTTTAGGGCTTAACGTTTCGGAGTTTAGGGCTTCGGGTTTGAGGCTTAGTGCTTTGGGGTGTAGGGTTTCTGGGTTTAGGGTTCAGGGTTGAGGAGTTAGGGTTTCGAGGTTGAGGGTTGAGGGGTAGAGGGTTTAGGGTTGAGGGGTGTAGGGGTTTCGGGGTTTAGGGTTTCGCAGTTTAGGGTTTCGGGTGTCGGGTTTCGGTTTGAGTGTTTCGGGTTTCGGGTTTCAGGGTTCGCAGAAAGGGCGAGAGGGAGCGAAACCCCAACACCGACAGGGAGCGAGAAAGTGTCATGGGTCGCCCCACGATCCCCGACTATACTACCCGCTAGCTTCCCCCCCTTAAACTACCTGAATTAGGCTTAATGATGGGGGGTGTAGTATAGGCCTTCGTAGTTGAATGAGTACGCTTTACACTTTTTGGGATACTAGAATCCCCTATAGATCTGAGAGTGTACACTCCTTCCGGGGTTACGAACTCAGCAACACAATTAGAGGTGGGTAGTAGCCTAAACCCCAAGCCCTAAGCCCTAAACCCTAAACCCTAAACCCTAAACCCTAAACCCTAAACCCTAAACCCTAAACCCTAAACCCCCGGGGGTAGTAGGGGAACGCATGAAAGTGGGGCTTAAAGTTGTACGCGCACTTGGCTGGGTAGGTTGCCAGTGCTCGTAGTACCTTGTAACAGGTGGGCAGAAAGAGGGCCCAGAGTTTACCCCTAAACCCTAAACCCGAAGGCCCTAAATACCTTCAACCCTAAAACCCTAAACTCCTAAACCCTAAGCCCGAAACCCTAAGCCTAAACCCTAAACCCTAACCCTAAACCCTAAACCGCCTAAATCGCCCTAAACCCTAAACCCTAAACCCTAAACCCTAAACCCTAAACCCTAAACCCTATATAGGGTTTAGGGGAAGAGCTTGGATCCCGGGCTTTGCCCACGCCCCCAACCCAGCAGTTCCCTTGTCAACCTCAACCGGCTTCGGATCCTGAACAGCCCAAAACCCCTAGGGTTTAGGGATTGGGGTTTAGGGTTTAGGGATTGGGGTTTGGGGTTTAGGGTTTAGGGTTTAGGGTTTAGGGTTTAGGGATTGGGGTTTAGGGTTTAGGGCTCTAAGCCCCATGAGATGAGAAAGGTCACCCTCCCTATTCCCACGTGTGCTGTGGATCCGTGTCTACGCTTTTGCCGGGTTTGTTCAGGGTTTAGGGTCTAGGGTGTTGGGTTTAGGGTTTAGGGTTTAGGGTCTAGGGTTTAGGGTTTAGGGTTTAGGGTTTAGGGAAGTTACATGGGCCCTTACTAGGGTCCCTTACCGGCTTCAACAGGTTCTGAAGTAGGGGCCCTTGGGTTGTATAGGGTACATGAGGGGTATATAAGGGGTGTGTTTAGGGTTTAGGGTTTAGGGTTTAGGGTTTAGGGTTTAGGGTTTAGGGGGTCCCCTGTTAAGGGCCCACACTAGGGGCCCACGGAAGCACCCCAAGACTTACAGCCCCAAGGCCCCTCTGCCAAGACTGAGTTGGCAGAAAGAGGTCCTTTAGGGGTGCCCAGTTTAGGGTTTAGGGTTTAGGGTTTAGGGTTTAGGGTTTAGGGTTTAGGGTTTACGGGCCCATATTCAGGGACCATGGAACCACCCTTAGACTCTCGACCCAAGAGTAACCTAGGAATGAAAAGGGTACCCATTTTGGTTTAAAGGGGCTTTTAAGGGGAACCTAAACCCTGCAAAAGAAAATACGGGCCTACTCTGGCCTAAGGGGCCATGGAACTACCATAAGATTGAACAATAAAACCTTAACCCTAAACCCTAAACCCTAAACCCTAAACCCTAAACCCTAAACCCTAAACCCTAAACCGCGGTCCATCTTCAGGGACCACGGAACTACCATAAGATTATATGGGGATCCCCTTGGCTCAGGCCGCCTGGCCCCAGACAGGACATTGGCTCTTTTAGGTTGGCCTTTGGGAAATGTTTAGGGTTTAGGGTTTAGGGTTTAGGGTTTATACTTAGTAGCCCAGGTGGTACCGTTTACACTTTTTTGGGGGGGGTTCAAGGTTCCCCTTATATAGTAACCAACCAAAAAAGCAGGGTGCCCTTGTTATAATATGGGTACTGGGCTACTAAGTATATGTTCTCATGCAGGTTTATAAGGGACCCGAAACCCTAGACCCTAAACCCTAGACCCTAAACCCTAAACAAACGTTTGTCACAGGGATCTAAGTGCCAACTCAGTCTTGGCAGAGGGATTCATTACGGCTTCATTTGCAGCTCTGTTTCTTTGCGACTCCTTGGGCTTTGCTATCCTAAACCCAACACCCATCAAAGAACACACGTATGTATATGTATATATATATATATATTCATAATATGTACATTATATATATATATATATATATTATCTTAATATGCAGGGATCTCGAAGCAGGATTTGTAGGGCGTGTTGGGGTTAGGTTTCGGCGTTGCAGACTGCGCTATTCCTGAATGCAGAGAACTCTTCAAATCCTGCCCAAAACTTCTAGAAAGCCTAAAACCTCAAGCTTTGGCTGCAGAACCTCCCGACCTGTCACAACGTACTTCGACTTGTTTACTTGGACGGCTTCGTAGGTCACGGCTTAGAGTTTAGGGTTTAGGGTGATGTTGGTTGGAGGCTGCTTTACTCCCAAGCTCAACCTTAAACCCTGGTGTTGCATACACGGGATGCGCTTTGGCGTGTATGATTGTTTTTCTCAGAGGTTATCGATTATGTGTCCCTGGCGCGAGGAACGGGGGTGGTCAAAAGCCACAGCTGCAGGCACTGGCTTACGGTTAGGGTTGGGATGTTGCCCCTTATACCAACAGTCCTTAATCGGGATTATAGTACCCCCTATTATCATCCCTAGTAAGGACTGTTAGTATAAGGGGGAACATCCCAAGGTTAGGGGATTTAGGGCTTGTGTGTGGCAGGCTTGGTGGGGCTAGGATCTTCTGATAGAGGTATCTTTTGGTATTCGTACCTTCAATGGGACCTTAGCTTACTGGTCCTTAGTGGGGAGTCTTTGCGAAGTAGGTACACTAAACCCGAAACACGAAACCCTTAGCTTGAGGACAGCGCCCGGCTCAAGATTCTGCAAGGTTTCGGAGGTATGGGTCCTTGGGCTGTGTAGAATTTATGTATATATATATATGTGGAGTATATCAGGGGTCCCCTGTGAAGGCCCACCATGTAACTACACTCAGGTTTAAAGCGTTTCGGGTTTGGGGCTTGGGGTTGAGGGTTTGGGGTTGAGGGTTTGGGGTTTCGGGTTTAGTGTTTCTGGTTCAGGCCGTATCTAGCACGTGTCATGGGTGTGGGGTTCTTCAGGGTCGATGCTGGCAAAAACCCATTAAGGGGAGGCCACATGGCCCTTGCACAGGATTAGGGTTATGGGTCTAGGCTGATTGGAGGGTTTAGGGTTGAGGGATTAGGGTCCAGAACGGAGGGCGGTTCAAGTGGGGGCTTCCCTAGGACCTCACCCAGCTCCCTAAGGCTCCCTAAGCTTAAGGCTCCGTAAGCTTCCCTAGGTACCCAACCCCCCCCCCCCCCCTGAACCCCCCTCCTTTACGAACCCTGGTCTGGGTGCCGGCCGCCCCCCCGCAGCTCTTGCAGGCTTTGGGAATTGAAGTTGAGATCAAAGAGGTTGACCTCACCTTCCAGGCACCGAGAGGGCTTTCGGTCCCTAAACCCTAAACCCTAAACCCTAAGCCCTAAACCCTAAACCTTAAACCCTAAAGCCTAACTCTGCCGAGTCGAAGTCCTATAAGGGAGGGGGGTTCAAGGGGGGTATGTCAGAAAACTACTACTCCCGAATTCTCCCAAGCTTCCCTAAGGTTCCCTAGGTACCTACCCCCCATGAACCCCCCCCCCTCTCCCTTAAGAACCCTGTAACTAGCTGATTCTGGGTGGGAAATGAGGGAATGAGGTCCCGCACTCCCCGCTAAGAACCAGGGATAACTGAGGGTCACGAGCTTTAGGCACCAGTTTCTTTGAAGAAGTCCGATCCTTGTCCTAAACCCCAAACCCTAAAAAATGAACCCTAAACCCTAAACCCTAAACCCTAAACCCTAGACCCTAAACCCTAAACCCTAAACCCTAAACCCTAATCCCCAGACAAAGGGAATAAGGGCATAAGCTTTAGGCACCAGTTTCTTTGAGGAGCCCGGGTGTGAAAGGATTTGGGTCGCAAAGGGGTTGGGGCTTAGTGTTCAGGATTCCGGTCTTGGGCTTTCGGGCTTGGCGTGTAGGATTTAGGGTTTAGGGTTTAGGGCGTAGGTTCTGGCACCTGAAAGCGTGGAACACAAGAGCGCACGCTCGAAACCCGACGTCCTAAACCCTTAACCCTAAACCCTAAACCTAGAGGAGCTTCCGAGCTCCACTCAACTTCTCGAGGTTCCGACTTCAGTCGTCGCTACATACGTTGCCAATAGTTAAAATTTAATTTTCCGATTTCCTTATGTAGTAGGAATAGTAAAGTTTAACCTTTTATTCCCTGGTTATTGGAGAAGTAAGTATAGGTCTTATGTCGGGATGCTCGCCCTTCTACTGCTAGTCCTTAACTTGGCTTTCTTTTGGCTGGCGTTTGGGACCCTAAGCCCTAAACCCTAAACCCTAAACCCTTAACCCTTAACCCTTAACCCTTAACCCTTGACCCTTTTTGGGTTTTGTAGAAACTACAATGAGGAGCCTAAACGTTAAACGTTTAGCAGGGGTTCAGAAGTCAGCCAAGTTAATAGGCACCCCGTATAATCCCTAAAGTTAATAAGGACTGTTAGTATAAGGGGGAAACATCCCAAGGCTTATGCCTTAGGATATCTCCTTGCTACGGTTCATAAGGTCTGTAGGTACATGAGGTTGTAGATGATTTCTTTCCGAAGGCCCTGAAGACTCCACTGATCGTTTCATGTTCACTTTTGTGGGCACCCTGAGTATAAGAGCTCATATTCGCACCTGAGACCCTACTCTAAGTGACCCTAAACCCTAAACCCTAAACCCTAAACCCTAAACCCTAAACCCTAAACCCTAAACCCTAAACCCTAAACCCTAAACCCTAAACCCTAGACCCAAGGTTGCTTTCTGGCATACTTTGCAAATAGGAGCCGAAACCCGGCACCCCCAAAGAGCTCATACTCCAGTAGGAACACCCCCCCTTTTTACCCTAAACCCTAAACTCTAAACCCTAAACTCTAAACCCTAAACTCTAAAACCCTAATTTCAGGGAACCGCCGAAACCCCAGAGCCGATCCATGCTGCACTAGACGCTGGACAGGCCCTCTACTGGGTTTTGGAGTACCATACTTTAATACTTTTTTGGTTCTGGGTTCCTATTATTGCTACTTATTACCCAAAAAGTATATACTTTTTTTCCAGGGTCTACTCCAAAGCTAAGTCTACACGTAATATGAACCCTTTTCATCCTCGTAAGCCCTATAACCCTATAAACTCTCTAAACCCTCAAACCTACCCCCCTTGAGACTCTCAACCCTAAACCCCCCCCCCCCCCCCCCCCCCCCCACCCCCCCCCCCCCCACCCCCCCCCCCCCCCCCACCCCCCCCCCCCCCCCCCCACCCCCCCCCCCCCCCCCCCACCCCCCCCCCCACCCCCCCCCCCACCCCCCCCCCCCCCCCCGCCCCCCCCCCCCCCACCCCCCCCCCCCCCCCCCCCCCCACCCCCATAAATCGCAGTACTTTGCTCGCTTGAAGGATCAGGGGACTTCGGAAGTGGGGTTATAAGTAGTACGTATACTCATAACCCCCCCCCCCCCCCGCCAATGAAGGTACTTATAACCCTACTTACCTAAAGCCCAAACCCCAAACCCCAAACCCCAAACCCTAAGCTCTAAGCCCTAAATCCTAAACCCTAACCCCTAAACCCCAAACCCTAAACCCTAAACCCTGTCCCGATCCTCCAAGCAGGTGGTCAAGTGGTCCACACAGAGGCAGGAAAGCCACGCGCCCGGAAGGGAAGCGACATTTTCTTGGGATTTTGGGTTTAGGGTTTGGGGTCCCTAAACCCTAAACCCTAAACCCTAAACCCTAAACCCTAAACCCTAAACCCTAAACCCTAAACCCTAAACCCTAAACCCTAAACCCTAAACCCTAAACCCGCTTAGGGTTTAGAGGGCAGCTTGTCAGTGGCGTGTGTCTTGGCATGGCCGACGGCTTCTTGCCGACAGTGCACGCGCTCTGCCTCATTCGGTCGCATGCGCGTCGGCTTCTGCCGGAAGCCTAGCGGCCCTTGCAAAAGGTGCGGTATAGGATTTAGGGTTTAGGGTTTAGGGTTTAGGGTTTAGGGTTTAGGGTTTAGGGCATGTTTGGTCATCTGTGGAACGAGGATGGCCAGATGCTGCTTTTTGTGCCATTGGGACCAGCGCAGCTGAGTACCATGATGATCAAATTAAATGAGCCCTAAAATTGGGGTCATCTACCCCAACTTCTATAATAACCCCGATAAAGGTGTATGAACCCTAAACCCTCAACCCTAAACCCTTGTGGTGGAGTAGAGACACACTTCTCCAAGCATCTCATCCTGCGTGTTGACTCGCGACGATCCCATCGTGCCCAGGTACCTTTCAGGTCTAAGGGAAGTTACATGGTCCCTTTACATGGTCCCTTACCTTCTTTAAAGAGTTCTGATGTATGGGCCCTGAATTTGTACAGGGTATATAAGGGCCCCCCCTTTTAAGGGCCTGTAAGGGACGATGTAACTACCCTAAGAGTGGGAGTAAGTTTGGGAGGGTTTTGGGAGCCTACGTGTTGGGGTGTAGACGTTTGGTTTCTATGTCGCATTGCCCGATTCAGGGATTGCCTGGGTTTTTAGGGCGGTTTGGTGCTTAGGGCTCGGGGATTGAGGGTTTACGCGTGTCGGGGCTTACTTGGAAGCCTTTTCGGGTTCAGGGTTGAGGAGTTAGGGTTTAGGGCTTAGGGATAGGAGGGTGGGTCATCAAAAGTGCATCTAAGTCGGGGCTTTGTATCTGCGACACGTGCTTGGCGAGCTTTGCGTGCAGGATGTCCGAGGACGCATGAAGTTTTTGTACTCCAAGTATATGGTTTAGGGTTTGAGTTTAGGGCTTAGGGTTTAGGGTTTAGGGTTTCGAAGTTTTCAAATAGGGCCTCCTTGTATACCCTCAGATCCTTTTGGATCTTCGAGAAAACTTGTCTGGGCTTGCAGCCACACCCGGAATTCAACCAAAGCCAGACGCTATGGTTCCCAAAAGCGGATTGATTTTTTTTTCGGGTTTAGGGTTTAGGGTTTAGGGTTCAGGGTTTAGGGTCCAGGTACGCCCCTAACCCCTAAACCCTGAACCAAAGGTCCTGCTGCCGACTTGGAAAAGCGCGGAACTCAGACCAGAACTCCGCAGGGGGGGGGGGGGGGTATTCAAAACCCTAAAAAGCCTTGAGCCCTAAAATGTTGAGTGGGTCATAAACACGTCGGAATCCTTAGTTTGGAGGGTTGCCCAAATCCGACAGGCTATGGCTTAGGTGTTTCGAGCTGAGGGTTTGGGGGCTAGCAGCTTAACTATCTGGCAGTCAAGGCTGGGACAGCTTCGCAACCAGCGTGCAAGCCTAAACCCTAAACCCTAAACCCTGTAGGGTCCACAGTTTGCGTCAGGATTAGGGTAGCCAAACCCTCAGCCCTCTCAGCCCGAGGGGATTTTGGCCCCCTTGTTTTTGAGAGTTAAGTGGGGCTTAAGGTCTCGTTGCAAGTTGCATGAAACAGGAGCATGATACAGGAGCCCCAAACCCTGAACCTTAAACTCTAACCCCTAAACCCCCCCAAACCCTAAAACCCCTAAACCCTAAAACCTAAACATAAATATTCAGCACTTCGGCTCCCCACCTGCTGTGCTGAAGCAAGTATATGAACTACTGTACCCGAACTCAGTCGATGCCTGTATTACCTGCAGTCTTGGACCCTTTCTAAACCCTAAAGCCTAAACCCTAAACCCCAACCCCTAAACCCTGAACCCTGAACCCTCAACCCTAAACCCTAAACCCCAAACCCTAACTGATGGCTGTATGCTAGCCGCAAAGGCCGGTATTCAAGAAAGGTTCAAAGGGAGGTTCCGTGGTCCCTGAACATGGTCCTTTAGGGTTTAGGGTTTAGGGTTTAGGGTTTAGGGTTTAGGGTTTAGGGTTTAGGCATGGTCCTTCTTATGGTCCCTTACCTTCTGTGAATGGCTCTGAAGTACGGGCCCTTGGGTTTTACTAAGGGACCATGTAACTAACCCTAAGCCCTAAACCCTAAACCCTAAACCCTAAACCCTAAACCCTAAACCCTAAACCCTAAACCTCCTAAAAAAAGTGGTATAAGCTTAAACCTGAAGTCTCCAGGTACTTAGAAGCTCGTTTGCCTTAGTACGCCTACTTCGTATCCCCGAGCAACCCTATAATGATCCCCCGCAACCCGTCCTACTAACCCTAAACCCTAAACCCCTAGCCCTCCTTACTAGTCAAGGGGTCTTCAAGGTATGAAAGCTTTGTCAGTATCAAGCCATGCATGGCACCGGCGCATTGCGTGCCGAGGTCAAGTGGGTGGTGGGAGCGGCGCCCCCGGCGTATGTCCCAAACCTCACACAACCGAAGCCCTAAACCCTAAACCCAAAATTCCAAAGCCTAAACCCTAAGCCCCATGTTATCCCCACGGTCCTCAACCCTTACGCCAAGCTCTCTCAACCCTTCGTAAGCCCATCGAAGCTCAGGGTTTAGGGTTTGGGGTCTAGGGCTCGGGGTCAGAAGTTTCGGCTTTAGGAGTTTTTTTTTTGGGGGGGGGGGGGGTTCGGATGTTGGGCGGGTTGAGAGGGGTTTAGGCTTGACGCAGGTTTTTAGGCTTGAGGGTTCAGGATTTCGGGTGTGGGGTTTAGGGTATAGCGTTTAGGGTTTGGGGTTTAGGGTCTAGGGAGGGCCCATGTACCTAAACAGGGTGTGCCTTGGCTTCAGTCGCAGCTCCTATAGAGCGACTGCGGCGCCGAAGTATCTACAACTTAGGTACATGCATCTTTAGGGAGTTTCAGGGATTAAAGGAGCAAACCCTCAAACCCTAAACCTAAACCCTAGACACCTAGAAAGGGACCCTTCATCTCATTAAATCCCTTATGTATACCTGATAGGGTCCCTATATACCTATGTAGCCCCTACATGACCTCTAAGGCTTAGGGTTTAGGGATGAGGGGTATAAGGGTCATTCCTCTAGTCCCTTGAAGAGTAGAGGATACGTCACAATATCATATAGCCTTCCGAAAAAAGATACGGGGCCCGTAAACCTGCCAAGGCATCTCAGCGCTTCGAGTTCGTCTCAAGTGGGTTTAGGGTTTTGAACGCCTGACTAGCCCTTTCTGCCCTTGATCAGGCTTTGTTTTGAAGTCTTTTTTGCCCCAGGTGACATTCGGAAAATCAACCCTGACCTCTAAGCCCTCAACCCTACATCCACTTCCCTAAGCCCTAAACCCCAAACCCCAAGCCCCCTGTCTCCGAGGGCATAAAGGGTGCTCGGTGTCAGGACCTACACCCTCAACCCTCCAGGCTTCCCCACGGCTCCAACCTTAAACCCTCTACCCCAATAGGTTTAGGGTTTGGGGTTTGGGGTTTAGGGTTTAGGGTTTAGGGTTTAGGGTTTAGGGTTTTGTGTTGAGGGTTTAGGGTTTGCCCGAATCCCTATAACCACTGTAGGTTCCAGCCTCTCCAGGTCGGGGGGCGGCAACGTCGAGCACCAGTTCATTGTTCTTCAAACTCAGAACAAGGCGCCTGCTAATCGGGTTAGGGTTTAGGGGGAGCTCTAATCCCTAAGCCCCAAACCCTCAACCCTGAACCCTAAACCCCAAACCCTAAACCCTAAACCACTACCTGCGCGGGCCGGCCCTAGGCCCTAAAGCCAAACACTTTAAGCCGTAAAACCCCAAGCCCGAAGGAACCTTGACCACTTCAACCTCCAAAACCCCTAAGTCCTTAGAGTTCTGAACCCTAAACAACCCTAATCCCTAATTAAACCCTAAACTTGAAACCCGAAACAACCCTAAGCCCTACACCTTGAGCCATCCCTAAACCCCAAACCCCACACCGCAAACCAGAAACCCGAAATAGCCCTAAACCCTAAACAGCCCTAAACCCTACACAGGGACTTCGACTAGAGTTCCAAGGGCAGTTGACTGAACGCAAAACCGGGGTTTAGGGTTTAGGGTTTAGGGTTTAGGGTTTAGGGTTTAGGGTTTAGGGTTTAGGGTTTAGGGTTAGGGAAAGGATTCGTTTTACATGGGGACTGTATAGGGTATATCTAAGGGCTATATAGGGGAATTTAGATCAAGAGTCCCTTCTAGTGGTCCCTCCTTATATCCCTGAATATTTAGTTTCAATGGGTAGAATATCTAGGACCGTTTGTCATCTTAAACGTACTCCGGATCCTGTCGGTTAGGCTGTAGCAGCTCAAGTTTATGACTTTTGGCCCAGATTCAGTTATCAGCGGTTGTCTGAGCCTAAGGATTAGGGTTTAAGGTTTATGGTTTATGGTGTAGGGCTTAGGGTTCAGGGTAGGGTTCATAGGGTTTAGGACAGCATAAATTGAAGACTTCAGTGGGGCAAGACGGCGGCATCTGCCAGTAGTGCTTCTTGGGCCTGAAGGCATGTCTGCGATTATCGATGTGAGCCTTCTGAGTGGCAGGACAGTTTCGTTGGATACGGGCTTGGACACATCTGTGGGACATCTCAGACGACAGGCACAGGCGGCGTTTGCAGTCGGCACTGGTCAACTCGTGAACTCCTCCGGAGGTGTTCTGGACGAAGGCGCAACCCTAAAGCAGGCTGGGTTGCGCACTGGGGACTCATTGACGTTGAACATACTACGCAGAGTGCAAATCCAAGCCACTCGTTCCGCTTTTGCTGCGATCCTGGCGGATGGATCCGTCGCGACATGGGGCGATCCGACTCATGGTGGCGACAGCAGTGCGGTGCAACAGCAGCTGCAAAATGTGCAACAGATCCAAGCTTCATACCTCGCTTTTGCTGCAATCCTGGCGGATGGATCCGTCGTGACATGGGGCGATCCGCGATATGGTGGTGACAGCAGTGCGGTGCAACAGCAGCTCCAGAATGTGCAACAGATCCAAGCCGCACAATCTGCTTTTGCTGCGATCCGGGAGGATGGAGCCGTCGTGACGTGGGGCGATCCGGTATATGGCGGTGACAGCAGTGCTGTGCAACTGCAGCTGGAGAGTGTGCAGAAGATCCAAGCTTCACTTGATGCTTTTGCTGCAATCTTGGCGGATGGATCCGTCGTGAGCTGGGGCGATCCGGAATACGGTGGCGACAGCAGTGCGGTGCAACAGCAGCTTGAGAACGTGCAGCACATCCATGCCTCAACTGAAGCTTTTGCTGCGGTCCTGGCGGATGGGTCCGTCGTGACGTGGGGCGATCCACGTCGTGGTGGCGACAGCAGGACGGCACAATGGCAGCTGCGACATGTGCAACACATCCAAGCCTCAGACGCCGCTTTTGCTGCGGTTCTGGCGGATGGGTCAGTCGTGACATGGGGCGATCCGGATGTTGGTGGCGACAGCAGTGCGGTGCAACAGCAGCTCCAAAATGCGCAACAGATCCAAGCCTCAGACCACGCTTTTGCTGCGATCCTGGCGGGCGGATCCGTCGTGACATGGGGCGATCCGGCTTTTGGTGGCGACAGCAGTGCGGTGCAACGGCAGTTGCAAAATGTGCAACAGATAAAAGCCTCAGACCGCGCTTTTGCTGCGGTCCTGTCGGATGGATCCGTCGTGACGTGGGGCCATCCGAAGTATGGAGGCGACAGCAGTGCGGTGCAACAGCAGCTGGACAACGTGCAGCACATCCATGCCTCGACGAGAGCTTTTGCTGCGATCCGGGCGGACGGATCTGTCGTGACATGGGGCGATCCGGAATATGGTGGCAACAGCAGTGCGGCGCAAGAGCAGCTGCAAAATGTGCAGCAGATCCAAGCCACAGACCACGCTTTTGCTGCGGTCCTTTCGGATGGATCCGTCGTGACATGGGGCGATCCGGATCATGGTGGCGACAGCAGTGCGGTGCAACAAAGCCCTAAACCCTCAGCCCTAATCCCCAGCAGGTCTAAGCCTCACATTACCCGAACAACAACAGTAGTCCCGAATAGTCACGTGTACAGAGCTCTAAACTCAAGGTCCTAAGCCAGTCACGAAGTGCAAGGTCATAAGAGGCATTACAAGAGCCTTTCTCAGAACCCCCCCCCCTGCCAAACAAAAAGAAAACGAAGAAGCAATCAAACAAAAACATGCAATCTCAAATCCTAAGCTTAATATTCTAAACTGCGAGCCCTCAAAAAGTTGAAAAGTTTTCTGATTTCTTGTTTTGACGTTTTGTTTCCCTGGTTGTTATCGTGCATTTTCCTATGTTCTATATTTCGTGTGGATTGGCATGGGAAACCCAATGTTTCCTAAATCCTTAACCTTCCAGGAAACCAAAAGACGAACCTGAAATAATTCAAAGAGAAAGATAACCCCTAACCCTATATACATCCTAATCCCTAAACCCTAAACCCCAAACCCTAAACCCTCAACCCTAAACCCTAATGACATCTGGGTGAGAGGAGCCAAAGATGGTGCACGCACTGGAGCTGAGCCTACCGGGCAACGATGCCGGACCGCGCTCGGAACCCCGGTAGTTTAGGGTTTGGGGTTTAGGGTTTGGGGTTTGGGGTTTGCGGCTTAGGGTTTAGGGTTTGGGGTTTAGGGTTTAGGGATTGGGGTTTGGGGTTTCAGGGTTTGGGGTTAAGGGTTTGGGGTTTGGTGTTTGGGCCGTCGGGTGATTCACGTTTGGGGTTTTAACGGGGCATATTTCGGCTCCTTTACAATTGGCCCCTAGGTCCCAGGCATTGCGCTTCAAAGTGTATTCCGTAAATATGGTGTTCAGGGAGGTCCGTCTGTGCTTCGATTTGACACCAAAGCGTACTACAAGCCCCAAAATTGGGAGGGTTCAGGGTTCAGGTGTGTTCCGTTTAGTGTGTCGGAGCTAAGCCCGTGTGCAAAGACGCATGTGACAAGATCTTCATGAACGGGCACCGGCACATGGCAAGTTCTTTTACTTCGTGCCCGTGATATCATAACAATCGAGCCGCCCTATTTTTCTCTCTTCATTTTAGCCTTATTCACTCGCGTGCACCTTGTAAACGCTTGTAATAATCTTAGAAGTGAAGGTGAAAAGACCCTGGAATCCTTGCCCTTCTGTCGTTCACACAATTCATGCGGTTCATGCTTTCAGTTTCACTTTAAAACCCTAAACCCTAAACCCTAAACCCCAAACCCTAAACCCTAAACACCAGCACTATTGGTATTTTGGGCGGGTTAAAAGGCTCAGGGTTCATCATATCGGGTGTAGGGTCGCCATGCGCTGCTGTCTGCACACTGGCACAGTCGTTGCTTCTTTACGCCAGCAGTCTTGAGGGTTTCAAAGGCCCTGGCTATAGGTGCTTGTTCTCTTGGGACAAGGTATGTTGAGCGGGTGGGGCCTGGCGCCCTCAACCCTAAACCCTAAACCCGAAACCCTAAACCCTAAACCCTAAACCCTAAACCCTAAACCCTAAACCCTAAACCCTAAACCCTAAACCCTAAACCCTAAACCCTAGACTCCGACTCTGCCAGGGGCCTGCAAACTGCAGTATTCCTGTGAGCAGCTGCCTGAGTTCTTTGTGGGTTTGGAGTTTCAGGGTTTAGGGTTCAGTTAGGGTTTAGGGTTTAGGGTTTAGGGTCTAGGGTTTAGGGTTTAGGGTTTAGGGTTTAAGGTTTAGGGGGGGGGGGGTTTAGGGTTTAGGGTTAGAGGCTCAGATTTCCTAGGGTCCGGGATTGATTGGTGGAATGGGGAAGTTCGTGGTTAGGGTTTTAGGGCTGATGGAAGGAATGGCTTCCGCTTACAAGCAGGCCACAGGGATTGAGTTCTAGCCCTAAACCCTAAACCCCAAAACCTAAACCCTAAGCCCTAAACCCTAAAGCCCTAAACCCTAAACCCTAGACCCAACCCGGGAACTACCACATCCTTAGGGGGGGGGTCAAAGATTAACTAAACTTCCCTCAGGACCGGTTTAGGGTTTAGGGTTTAGGGTTTCGGGTTTAGGGTTTAGGGTTTCGGGTTTAGGGTTTAGGGTTTCGGATTTAGGGTTTAGGGTCAGCTGTACTTCCTCAAACCCTCAAACCCCCAAACCCTTGAGCCCCAAACCCTCAACCCTAAACCCCTGAAACCCTAACCCAGCGCGATCCCAAAAGGAGCTGTACTTATAAGGCTTCCTAATGCCCGCGCCGGCGAACGGTGGAGACTTGAAACCCCTAGAATCCAGTTTCCACACATGAGGGCCATGAAGGGGTCTTGCGTTTAGTGATCAGTGTTTTGAGTTTAGGGATTAGGGTTTAAGGATTTTAGGGTTTAGGGTTTCGGGATTCAGAGGTTTAAGGTTTCAAGGTTCCAGGGTTTAGAGGGGTCTAGAGTTTCGGGTCGAAGGTTTCAGGGCTCTTAGGGGGGACCGTATAAGGACCTGAGCACCCGAAGGCGCAAACCCCTAAACTGCTCCAACGGCTCGAACCCTTTTCGCCCCTAAACTCCTAAATCCCCCAAGGCCTAAGGCCCAACATTCCTCACGCCCCTAAACCCTAAACCCTAAACCCTAAACCCGAAGAATTCCGAGCCAGGAGTGCGGAGGGGCCCTGGAAGGATGCCGTGGTCTCGGTGAGGTTTTGGGTTTTGGGAGGTTTTGGGTTTAGTTTGGGGTTTAGGGTTTCGGGTTTAGGGTTAGGGGTTTAGGGTTTTCGGGTTTAGGGGTTTAGGGTTTAGGGTTAGTGTGAGGGTGTTTAGGGTTTAGGGTTTAGGGTTTAGGGCTTTCGGATCTTAGAGTTTTCGGGTTTTAGCATGTAGTTTGGGGATTGTAGGGTTTTTAGTGCGTTAGGGGGTGTTAGGGCTTTGGACATTCGGGGTTTAGGAGCTGTATCTAAAACGCAAGTTACATGGTCCCTGAAACACGGCATAGCCTTGCTCCCCAGAAAAGCGCCTTCTAAGGGACCAAGGTACAAACCCAAACCTAGACCCTAAATCCGATTGAGGCTTTAGGGCTGAGGGTCGAGGGATTAGGGTTTGGGGCTAGGGTTTAAGGTTTAGGGTTTGGGAGTTCAGGGGTTAGGGTTCGGGTTTAGGCTGGAAACGCGGAAGAGTCCTCAGGATGTCGGCTTGGCTTTGACTGCGATGTAGTCTGTAGTTGAACCTGAAAGCCGTCGTGCGCTGGCCACGAGCTGGCGCCTGTGCAGGGGCCGTTGCTGAATGCGTGCGAGTTTGTGGAACCCTAAACCTAAAACCCTAAACCCTAAACCCTAAACCCTAACCCTAAACCCTAAACCCAAAGAGGCCCCAAAGCTGAGGCTGGAGTTTCAACGTGGCCATCGAAATCGGAGCCGACCCAGACCTTGGTGGGTTTTTTGGGGGCTTTTAGGGTTTCGGTTTAGGGTTTAGGGTTAGGTTTAGGGTTTAGGGTTTAGGGTTTAGGTTTGAATAATCCATATAATGCTTAACATATCCCCAAAAGTCGGTGTCGTCAGGCGGGTTTTTCTCAGGTCTTGGGCCGGAAATCGGGTTCTGTCGCTTGTGGCCGGAAATCTGGGTTCTGTCTGCGGTCTTGTGGCCGGAAACTGGGGTTGTCTGCGGTCTTGTGGCCGGAAATCTGGGGTTCTGTCTAAGTAGAAATCTTGGAATTACTCATCTGAAATCTGGGATTTGTCTGCGGTTTATTACTTAAAAACTTGGTTCAGATCGCTTGAAAACGGGATCCGCCCTGCAAGTTTCGGGGCTTGAAACCTGTCATGAATCCTAGAAATCTTGGACTTGTCCTAGAAATATTGGGCTTACTCAAGCCTCGTGAAGATTGTTATCGAAACGTTTCCTGTTTTGTTCTCGATGGAGGCCAGGTTGGCGGACAAAAAACTGCTGACTTAATGATGCTACTTGCATTGACTCCAGCCCCCTGCAGCCCCCTCCAGCCTCCAGCCCCTCCAGCCCCTCCAGCCACCAGCCCCCTCCCCCCAGCTCCAGCCCACTCCAGCCCCCGCTGGGGATGGGGCCCATGGGGCGGGCCTGGTTGGGGCCTCTGGGGCTGGTGCTGGGGGGCGGTGCTGGGGGCTGGTGGGGCTGGGCTGGGGCGCGGCTGGGGCTGGGGGATGGGGCTGGGGCTGGGCTGGGGCTGGGGCTGGTGGGGCTGGGGTGGGGCTGGGGCTGGGGCTGGGGCTGGGGCTGGGGCTGGGGGGCTGGGGGGCTGGGGGGCTGGGGATGAGGCTGGGGCTGGGGCTGGGGCGGCTGGGGGTGGGGGGGGGCTGGGGGCTGGGGCTGGGGCTGGGGCGGGGCTGGGGGCTGGGTCTGGGGCTGGGGCTGCTGGCTGGGGCTGTGGGGCTGGGGTGGGGGCTGGGGCTGGGGCTGGTGCTGGGGCTGGGGGGGCTGGGGGTTCCCGACCGGTTACCGACCGATTACGGACCGGTTACCGACCGATTACCGACGGTCCTGGTGAGGGGAGGGAGCCCAGCCCACAGCCCACAGCCCACAGCCCACAGCCCCAGCCCCAGCCCCAGCCCCAGCCCCAGCCCCAGCCCCAGCCCCAGCCAGCCCACAGCCCCAGCCCCAGGTTCAGCCCCACCCAGCCCCAGCCCCAGCCCCAGCCCCAGCCCCAGCCCCAGCCCCAGCCCCAGCCCCAGCCCCAGCCCCAGCCCGGTGGGGGGGGGCGGGGGGGCTGGGGGCGGGGGGGGCCAAAAAAAAAAGTGCGGGGGGGGGGGGGGGGGGCTTGGGCGGTGCCGTTCAGGCAAGGAAGGAACCGTGCGATGGTGGGGGTGCGTTTGGGGGGCGGGGGGTGGGCAAGGGGCCCATGTTTTCGTGTCAGAAACTAGTCGAGTTTTTTTTTCTCGTGGTGTTTGCTTGCCACTTACAACTTACAACCTAGGCATGGGCGCGCGCGCCAGGATCTTTCACGAAGAGACACCGCCTGTATATGTTTCGGAAAAGTTGAGGAGGGTGTTTTCAATCCTACGGCGCATGGATCTTGCTTCAGGGGCACTGCGTTCTTCCATGATTTTTTTCAACTCCGATGAAAACTTCTACCCGTGACCGACGCTTCATGGACGTGTCCAGAAGTTTTTGTCGCTCTAGAAGGAGCTAGGCTACACCTGGTTGCACAATAGCGCGGCCCACAATTTCTTGTATATGACACTGACTTCCTCAGCGCCAGCCGAGGCCATGTTTCTTACGACCAATCCCGACTTACGATGCCTCAAGACCAGACATGACCCTCCCCAGGCCCCAACCCAGATGTGTTTTTCTACTAGGTTTGCTTCGCAAAACGCAAGCCGAGACCATATTTTTAAAGACCAATCCCGACTTCGGACGCTTCAAGACCAAACATGACCCTCCCCAGGCCCCAACCCAGATGTATTTTTTCTACTAGGTTTGCTTCGCAAAACGCAAGCCGAGACCATATTTTTAAAGACCAATCCCGACTTCGGACGCCTCAAGACCAAACATGACCCTCCCCAGGCCCCAACCCAGATGTGTTTTTTCTACTAGGTTTGCTTCGCAAAACGCAAGCCGAGACCATATTTTTAAAGACCAATCCCGACTTCGGACGCCTCAAGACCAAACATGACCCTTCCCAGACCCCCACCCATATATGATTTTCCATGAAAACCCAAAAGATATGTTAAGCATTATATGGATTATTCAAGGTTTAGGGTTTAGGGTTTAGGGTTTAGGGTTTAGGGTTTAGGGTTTAGGGTTTAGGGTTTATTGTGTAGGGTGTAGGGTTAAGGGTGTAGGGTTCAGGTTTAGGAAGAAATGTTTGAGCTTCAGAGTTTGGGGCTCAGGCTTTAGGGTTTCGGTTTTGGGTTCAGGCCCAGGGTCAGCTAAATTTCTCAGGGCTCGGGGATTACATGGAATAAGGGTTGTGGGTGTAGTGCAACACAGTAAAGTAATCGGTAGACACATCGGATATCTCAGATTTTCCCTTGTTGGGTGTAAGAGGATCTCACGTACGAATGTATTCAGAGGGCTTCAAGTACGAACCTCGGACGGAGACTTTCAACTGTAGTCCCTTAATGCAGGCTAAATCCTACATCCTGTGAGATTTCTCGCCCGGCGCAAGAGAAAGAAGTCACCGATAGACATATCCATAGGCAAATCTGCAATAAACCCCAAACCCCAAACCCTAAACCCTAGACCCTACGCCTTACCTCATAACAAAGCCTTATGTAACATGGATTGTATTTGCCTCAGGCGAACCTACAGCAACTCTGGGGCCCTGAAAGCATCTGCTGCAAGGGTTGACGTTTTTTCGGGTTTCGGGTTTAAGGTTTCGGGTCTTAGGGAGGATTTAGGACATGTGGTTTGGGGCACCCTTTTGGGTTTTTAGGGTCAGAGGTTTAAGGTTTTGGGGTTTAGGGAGGATTTAAGATATATTGTTAGGGGCACCCTTTTGGGTTTAGGGTTTAGGGTTTTGGGGTTTAGGGAGGATTTAGGACAGAGGGTTTGGGGCTTGGGGTTGTAAAGTCCGAGTCTGCACCCCTAAACCCTAAATGCTTTTTGCCACATCCAGGATGTCAAGTGCCGAACGACCTTCGAGACGGGCAGCACGCTCACCAAGGATTTCAAGGAGAGGGTTTAGGGTTTAGGGTTTAGGGTTGAGTAGCTTGGGAGGGGGAGCGAAAGTTAGGGTTCAGGGTCCCCAATTGTCGAAACATGAAACGCCAAACCCTAAACCCTGAAAGACTCAACCCCCAAAAACCCTAAAGCCCTGTAGTGCCCCAATGCCCTACACCCTAAACCCTAAACCCTAAACCCTAAACCCTCCTAAACCCTAAACCCTAAACCCCAAACAAATGTTTCGGGGCGCGCTTGGCCCTCTCGGGTTTGGGGTTTTCGTGTCGGTACCCAGACCTACAGCGGGGGCTGATGTGTGCAGCTTTTAAAGCTTTGCATATGGTATTGGGGTTTAGGGATAGACGGGTTTAGGGGTTCAGGGTTTAGGGATTAGGGTTTGGGTTTAGGTTGAGAAAAAAGAGCCTCCGCCAGGTTTAGGGTTCAGGTTAGGGCTGAGACAGATAAGCAAAAGGCTGCATCTTATCCAACCCTTTTTTGAGAGAGGGCAGGGCATTGGGCGGGTTAGGGCTTAGGGTTGAGGTTGAGGGTATACTTAGAAGCACTTTTGACTTAGCAAGTCTACTTAGTACCCCATAGCCCACCTTCCTAACCCTACATACGGCGTCAAAGTCTTAGTGTTTAGGATTGAGGCTGTACAAGTAAGGGCCCCGAGTTGTAAGTAGGGTTGCAAGGGCCCTTGGATGGGTTCTTTTTGTTATTATATCCCTAGCTAAGATTAGTAGAGCACGGGGGCCCCTACTGGCAGGGTTTGGGGCTAAGTCCTAGACCCTAACCCCTAAACCCTTCTCCGGCCTGTATCGGAAGATTCTGCGCCGTTTTGTTCGTCAGCTGTCAGGCCTTTTATACTTTTGAAACAAGCAACATACTATTGCTCCAGTATGTCATTATGTGGTATGTTGGTGGACTGGGGCTGGATAGGGGTATTGTGGAGTCTTTGGCTGGGTGCAAGGGACTCGGGCTGTGCTTTGCTCATTGTGCTCTGCTATTTCGTCCTGCACGCATTGCGGCCTGGCAAGAGTGGTTGTCGACACGCTGAAGCAGCAGGGCAAGTTCGCTCACAAGCTGCTGCAGAAGCACGTGGACCTTTGCGAGGTAGCCAATGGCCGGGCTTGTCACATCTCACGAGACGATGGGGCGCAGAGATCTCCGCACCTCTGTGAAGGAATTGCTGGACAATCATGTCGTGATTCTGTTGAACTTCCGTCTGACAGTAACCACGAGGTGTGTCCGCTTCCTTTGTCAGGATCTCCTTGACGCTTTGACCCACCCCCGCCGAGTCTCTACGTTCAAGGGGGTTGAGGGGTATTCCCCAAACCCTCTGGATCCTAAACCCTAAACTAAACCCTAAACCTAAACCCTAAACCCTAAACCCTAAACCCTAAACCCTAAACCCTAAACCCTAAACCCTAAACCCTAAACCCTAGACCCGCAGCCGTTGCTCAGCAAGGCGGCTTGCTCCCCTGAGCGCAGATCCCACTCCCCGCCATGAGCCTGAATCTGAATCGCTGCGCTGTGGTGCTAGATGCCCCTCGTATCCATCGCCTCCGGAGGAATCAGGGTTTAGGTTTAGGGAGTTTAGGGTTTAGGGTTTAGGGTTTAGGGTTTAGGGTTTAGGGTTTAGGGCTAGGATTCAGGGGTTTTAGGGTTTTGGGGCTCAGGGTTAGGGTTGCTTGTGTTTTTTGGGGTTGATAACAAACTCGAGGGAGCACTCGAAAACATGTTTTACGTTTTGGTTTGCAGGGGCCAATAGTGAGTGTTGGCGATTCGGATGGAGTTTCCCAGAGTTTTTTTGGTTCCCGGCTACACTAAGAACATCAGATCTTTGTCCATTGCCTGGACACGTTTGCTTAACTAACTCCACCCGTCTCCCCCCAAACAAGAACCAAAAGCGTAGACCCCAAGTCCTACACCCTAACCCCTAAACTCTAGACCCCCAGACGAAGCAAGCACAAGCACCAGCTCGTATAGAAAACTCGCCCTTCAAACCCTAAACCCAACACCCAAACAACAAAATGCTCAGCACACTTGGAAGACCGTTTGACTAAGTCAGTAGGGTTTATAATTTGGGGTTTAAGATTTAGGGTTTAGGGTTAAGGGTTCAGGGTTTTGGGCTTAGGGTTTAGGGTTAGGGCTGGTAAGGTGCGCTATGGGATTATGGTAGGATTTCTAAGGGATACTACGTAGACTTAGGAAGCCACAAGTGCCCCTCAGCACCACTGTCTCAGGTCCGAGAGCAGTGGGAGTGGGACGCTGGTCACGTCAGTTGCGCCACGCGACTTCAGGTGCAGAAGAGACTCGGAACCAACTTCTTGGGGTAGCCCAGTGATGCCCTTTTGTCTGTTTTTTGGGCTCAAGGCCCTAAACCCTAAACCCTAAACCCTAAACCCTAAACCCTAAACCCAAAAGGGTGCCCTTGTTGTAAGACTCGTAAGGATGGATTGCGGGTTTGGGGTTTGGGGTTTGGGGTTTGGGGTTTAGGGTTTGGGGTTTAGGGTGTAGGGTTTGAGGTTTGGGGTTTGGGGTTTTGCGTTTAGGGGTTTGGGGTTTAGGGTTTGGGGTGTAGGGTTTTGGGGTTAGGGTTTTGGAGGAAGCCCTCAACCGGCCTTGATCCGGTCATCTGTTTCCCCAAGCCGTTCAGCATTGAGGATGGGATCTCCCAAATAGTTTATATATGGTCCTTAAGGGAGGGGGGTTCAAGGGAGGTATGTCACCCACTTAAGAACCCTATAATACTAAGCACAATGACCCCCCCGTTTTGATCTCCATTATTGTCGTATGCCTGCAGTACCCAAACAGAAACCATACCCTAAACCCGAAACCCTAAACCCTCAACCCTCAACCCTAAACCCTACACCCAAATAGATAACGATATGATGCATTGTTGCTGAGGCAGCCGGCCGGCTGGCAGCAGGCACGCTCAACACGCGACACCCGTTAGGGCTTAGGAGGTTTAGGGTTTAGGGTTCAGGGTTCAGGGTTCAGGGTTTAGGGTTTAGGGTTTAGGGTTTAGGGCGCATGACAGCCTTGAGCCCAAGAGGCTTGCCACGAAGCTTCGGGTTGAAGTTTTATAGGTTTTGGGTTTGCGGTTTTAAGGTTTTGGGTTTGGGGTTTAGGGTTTAGGGTTTTGGGTTTGGGGTTTGAGGTTTAGGGTTTTGGGTTTTGGGTTTGCGGTTTTAAGGTTTTGGGTTTGGGGTTTGAGGTTTAGGGTTTTGGGTTTTGGGTTTGCGGTTAAGGGTTTAGGGTTTGGGGTTTGAGGTTTAGGGTTTTGGGTTTTGGGTTTGCGGTTTTAAGGTTTTGGGTTTGGGGTTTGAGGTTTCGGGTTTTGGGTTTTGGGTTTAGAGTACACACACACACCAACAAAAAACAACAGAGAGAGAGAGAGAGAGAGCGAGAGCACGCAGCTGATCGAATGAGACTGGAAAGAACTAACTTTCCTGTAGTTTCTTTGCCAGAATCCTTACTAGAATGATGCTCCCAAAGCAGGCTAATAATCGCAAAGCGGCACTCATGACCATCTAGGTAATAGCAGTACACAGAAAAAACCACACCTCTATGTTTTGTTACTTGGAGGTTTAGGGTACTTTTCACCCCAGTTACAACTGTACTTATACAAGCCCCCCTAAGTCCCCCAAGTAGGTGATAAGTAGACACATTACAATCGGGTTTCAAGCGCAGTAAGCCAAAACTAAGCTCCCGTTTCGTTACCCTGAATAGTAGAGGCCACCTTATCCTAAACCCTAAACCCTAAACGAATATTGACCCCACAAGGGACCATATTTTGGAGACGTGACCGCACATATGTATAGTTCCTTAGGTACCTACCCCCCTAAACCCTAAACCCTAAACCCTAAACCAGTAAGAGCCCCAGAAAAAGTACGTATAGTAACGCAGAGCAAATCATGACCACACCTGGGCCAGACGGTCGCCAGCCTCGCCGAGGGGAGCAAGGACCCCAGGGCTTTGAGGTTCAGGGTTTAGGATTTAGGGTTTAGGGTTTAGGGTTCAAGGTTTAGGGTTTAGGGTTTAGGGTTTAGGGTTTAGGGTGATTTCATGCTTTTGGGGTTTTTTACTGTCCCTAAACCCTATAACCCCTAAATCCCCAAATCCCCAGATCCCCATACCCTAAATTTGTGTTGGGGCCTGGTTAAAGTCGGGCCTGGGGATTTGCCTGCTGCGCATCCTGGCATTTTAGGGCTTGGGGGTTAGGGAGGGGGTGCTTATCTGGGCTGCCAATAAGGAAAAATGACGTTGCCGGAATATCTGCATATAGTTAACATCAGCAAGAGCAGCATTGTTTCCTGTGGTAACAAATTCTTCAGTTCTCGGAACGAATGCCCGGTACCCACACTGCGCTGTCTGTGTAGTTGGAGTAAGCATCCCTAGAAAACCCATTCAGCAACAACAGGTAGCATGGCCATTCTCAGCTTACTGGGTTTAGGATTTAGGACCTTTCAGGGTTTTAGGTTTTAGGGTTTAGAGTTTAACAGTAACATGAGCCCTAAACCCTAAACCCCAATACCCTAAACCGTAAACCCTAAACCCTAAACCCTAAACCCGTGATTCCTTGAGCCCACAGTTGAGGGTTTGGACAGCCTTACTGACATAACAAGCCCTTCGAATCCTGGCAATGGCCTTCAGGGCCTACCCAAGAAACTTAGTAGCCCAATAGGTCAACTTTAAGCTTGTTGGGAGGGTTTAGGGTTTAGGGTTTAGGGTTTAGGGTTTAGGGTTTACAAAAAGAGAAGTTTAAACTATCCTGGGCCAGGGTATTGGGCTACTAAGGAAAGCCACAATCTGATTTTGGCTTAGAGCTCGACCTTGGACCCCGTACACTTTAGGGTTTAGGGTTCAGGGTTTAGGGTTTATGGCTACTTGGAAGCCCGGATGACTTAGTAAGTAGGGTTAGTAGGGTGGGTTCTGGGGATTGTACTAGGGTTTCTTAGGAATAGTAAGTGGACTTGCTAGGTCCTTTGCCCTAAACCCTAAGCCCTAAGCCCTAAACCCTAAACCCTAAACCCTAACCCCTTTCATGTTGCAGGACACCCCAATAGTGGCCTACTGCGCAGCTGGCGTACGGGCTCAATCTGCCGTGGACTTGCTCGTCGCAGAGGCAAGGTGGCTCACGCCCTTGGGGTTTAGGGCTTAGGGTTGAAGATTTAGGGTTTAGGGTTTAGGTTTAAGTTTAGGGCTTAGGGTTTCGGGCTTCTTAGTCCCAATAAACCCTGTAAACCCAACAAAGCCTAAAAACCCCAGAAAACCCACCCTAAACCCTTAAAACCCTGTAACCATTCAAACCCCTAAGACCCTTTAACGCCCTTAAAACCCTTAAAACCCTTTAAGCCGGTTAAACCCTGGAGACCCTTACCCTTGAATCCCTTGAAACCCTTAGGCCTTAAAACCTTTAAAACCCTCAAAGCCCTTCAAGACCCTTCAGTCCTTGAAACCCTTTAGACCCTTAAAACCCTGAAAGCACTTAAAACCCTTTAAAACCCTCTAACCCCCCTTGAAACCCTTTAGCCCCTTAAAACCCTTAAAGCCCTCAAATCCCTTTAAACCTTTTAGAGCTTGAAACCCGCTAACCCCTTGAAACCCTTAAACCCTTCAAAGCCCTTTAAACCGTTAAACCCCTTAAACCCTTCAAACCCTTACCCTTTTAAAGCCTTTCAAGCCCTTAAAGCCCATTAAAGCCCTTTAAAGCCCTTAAAAGCCCTTAAAACCCGTTAACCCTCAAAACCCTAATTGTGTTTAAAACCCTTGAACCCTCAAAACCCTTTCAATAAGGCTTAAGGAAGCCCTTAAAACCCTCAAAGCCCTACAAAGCCCTTATTAAGACTCTTTAACTCTCAAAACCCATTGAATAAGGCTTAAGGAAGCCCTTAAAACCCTTCAAAGACTTTAAGACCCTTTAGCCCTCAAAGCCCTTTAACCCCCTTTATATAAGGCTTAACGGCGCTTAGGGTTTAGGGTTTGGGGTTTGGGGTTTAGGGTTTAGGGTTATCAGGGTTATCAGGCTTATCAGGGTTTGGGGCTTAGAGCCGGGGAGTCAGCGACGTGAGCTGAAACCCTAAACCCTAAACCCTAAACCCTAAACCCTAAACCCTAAACCCTAAACCCTAAACCCTAAACCCTAAACCCTAAACCCTAAACCCTAAACCCTAAACCCTAAACCCTTACCAGGGCTACAGCGATGTGGCCAACGGCGGCGGCTACAGCAACCAACTGGAAGGCAAGCAGGTTGATGATGATTCCAGGTTCAGGGTTTTAGGGTTTAAGGGTTTAAGGGTTCATGGGTTTAGTGTTCATGGGTTTATGATTCAGGGTTTAGGGTTTAAGGGTTTAGGGTTCAGGGGTTTATGGTTTAGGGGTTCAGGGTTTAGGGTTTAAGGGTTTAGGGTTTAGGGTTTAGGGGTTTAGGGTTCAGGGTTTAGGGTTTAAGGTTTAGGGTTTAGGGTTTAGGGTTTGGCCATAAGTCTTCCGATTTGGGCGCTAGTTCCTTTGAGAAACGTTCGCAGAGAAGGGGGGGGGGGGGGCTTGTAGAGGGTTGGGTTTAGGGTTTAGGGTTTGCGGTTTAGGGTTTAGGCTTTTATGGAACCGTGCGGCGTTTTCTTGTTGATCCTTTTTCGTAAGGTCCCTCTTGTACTGCAGTTCCTTGGGCTTAGGCTACCCTGAGCCTTGAATTCAACAGGGGACAATAACTTAGAGAACTGACAGGGTTTAGGGGAAAAGGGTTTAGGGTTTAGGGTTTAGGGTTCAGGCTTTAGGGTTAAGGTTTTTAGGGTTGTAGGGTTGTAGGGCTTCTGAAGCTCAGGCATCTGCGCGGCCTGCCAGGCCACAACCACGACAGGCTGCTGGACCCTAAACCCTAAACCCTAAACCCTAAACCCTAAACCCTAAACCCTAAACCCTAAACCCTAAACCCTAAACCCTAAACCCTAAACCCTAAACCCCAACCCTAAACCCTAAACCCTAAACCCTAAACCCTAAACCCTAAACCCTAAACCCTAAACCCTAAACCTTCTCGAGCTTGGGTTTTTTGGGGATATGGCCCAAGATCCCCAATTAGGGGCCTAAGGATACCTGCATGGGCCTTAGGGCTTAGGGCGTCTTGAACTAGACTTCCTAACAGGGTTTTTAGGGTTTAGGGTTTAGGGTTTAGGGTTTCAGGTTTATTTGGGGCGTTGGGCTCAGAGTTTAGGATTTTGAGCTTAGATTGGGATGTTCCCAGAAATAGTAGGGGGTCTGAGAATCTCTATTCAGGACTGTTAGTATAAAGGGGAACATCCCAAGGCGTAGATTCCAAGGGAGGGTCCCCAAAGAAAGCTTCCAGATGGAAGGAGGGGGTTGGGTTTAGGGTTTAGGGTTTAGGGTTTAGGGTTTAGGGTTTAGGGTTTAGGGTTTAGGGTTTAAGGTTTAGGGTTTAGGGTTTAGGGTTTAGGGTTTAGGGTTTAGGGTTTAGGGTTTAGGGTTTAGGGTTTAGGGTTTAAGGTTCCTTAAGAATTATGGGTTAATTATAGGCCAGGGTTGAAGGTAGAGTTTAGGGTTTAAGGACTTAGGGTTTAGGGTTTAGGGTTAGCAAGCCCAGACCATAAGTCTATGCAGCCTTTCTAAGTTCTGGCAGGCCCTTACATCCCAAAACCTTAAGCCCGTCCCTTAAGAGTCGGGGCTCTTTTGTCGGGATTTTCTTTTGGGGTACGGGTCTATGATTGAAGCCCTGTGGCCCTGTGCTCAAGGCTCAAGGCGTGGGCCGTATCTAAGCTTAGGGTTTGGGATTTTCAGGCTTTAAGGGCTTTGGATTTGTAGTGTTTGCGCTTCTTTGGGTTCAGGGTTTAGGGTTTTGGGTTTTGGGAGCGGGTTGGGAGAGATGAAATGTCTGAGTTCATTCTGTCGTGGGGTCTTTTTTGTGAATTCAAGGGCCGATTCCTAAGGGGTATTCGGCGCCGTGGGACTGGGCAGCATACGAAAATAAGGGACCCCCAATACACAACCCCAAATAGTAGGATTCCCTGACAATAAGGACCGAAGGTACCCCGAAACCCTAAACCCTAAACCCTAAACCCTAAGCCCTAAACCCTAAACCCTAAACCCTAAACCCTACTTTCGGATATCCCCCATTTGCTCTTCCGTGACCAGGCTCGTCAATTTCCAACGGCAGCGACACCTACAATGGCACCCTCAGCTTCTTGGTGGAACGGGGGGGGGGGGGGGGGGATCTAACTGCCAAGGGGTTTAGGGTTTAGAGTTTAGGGTTTAGGGTTTAGGGTTTTGGGTCTGTATATATATGTATATGTTCATAAGGGTGTGCGGAACATGGGCTGGCTCAAGTCATGAGGAGGGGAAGGGGGGTTTTTCAGTTGAGGGGCCCGGGACCTAGGTTTTCATGCTTGCAATCCGCTTCGGGGCTTTTGCAACTCTACTTCTAAGTCTTTAGTAAACCCTAAACCCTAAACCCTAAACCCTAAACCCTAAACCCTAAACCCTCTTCCCTGAACTCTAACAAACCTGAAGCCCTCAAGCCGGAAACCACCAACCCCAACGATTCTGGGACTCGGGGAAGTCCTTCAGAGTTTAAGGTTTAGGGTTTAGGGTTTAGAGTCCGGGGACTAGGCCTTATGCGTAGAATCGGGCCCTACAACCCTGGGCTCCCTAAACCCGAAGTTCCTACACCCCGAGCCCTGAGTTTAGGGTACTGAGAAGGATATTCGTGCATTGCGGTATCATGGTAGTATTAGGGTTTAGGGTTTAGGGTTTAGTTCATAATTCCCTAGCTAGGTGTTTGCACACAGACCCACAAATTCCTGTCCCGCTGATGTTGGTCTTAACGTCTTTTGCAGAAGCCCTGACAATGTTGGGGGTGCAGGGCTTGTTTTTTTATTTTTTTTTTGGGGGGGGGGCTTTCGGATGTCTTACTTTATTAAAGGCTTTGTGGCTTTAGGTTCTGAGGGTCAAGCTTGAAGCCTCAACCCTAAACCCCATACGCCAAACCCCAAACCCCTAACCCCAAACCCTAAACCCTAAACCCTAAACCCTAAACCCTAAACCCTAAACCCTAAACCCTAAACCCTAAACCCTAAACCCTCAACCATCCCCAGCCTTACACCCCAAACCCTTGAGGCAGCACTCCTGGCTCTAGCACCACATTCGCCACGTCCACCACAACCCCCTGGATACTCTCGAGCGCAGCGCCCGCCGAGCACTGTGGGACCGGCAGGGTTTAGGGTTTAGGTTTTAAGGTTTAAGGTTTAGGGTTTAGGGTTTAGGGTTAGGGTTTAGGGTTTAGGGTTTAGGGGAAGTTGTGAGTACGATATCTTAGGTCATAAGCCCCTGTGCTATGGGTAGAATTCTGACTAATTTGGAAGCTGTGTGTATAGCCCTTCTTAAGGTAAACCCTTCACCTTAAATCCCTACACCCTGCAGGTATATGGGTAGTTCTCTAAAAAATTGCCTTTTGTTGGGGGTCCTTACTTTAAGGGTTCCGTACGTACAATATTGGGGGACCCATGAAAGGTTAGAGAGTATACCCATCAGCCTTCAAGCAGTGAGGGCTCACCTGAAAGGTGGGCCTTTGTGTTGGGTACCCTAAACTCTGGAAGTACCCTATAGTCCCCAAACCCCTAGCTAAACCTAAGCAACCCACGTAGTCGTCAACTTCAAGAGGGCCCCAACGCCCAGGGTTTAGTAAGGGTTTAGGGTTTATGGAAGAGTAACAACCTCAGCTTGGACCCCTCCAAACAGGGTATCCCCTTTTGTGGGATTCCTATTCCTGAAGGCTTATCGTATTTGGGGGAGGCGGGGGGGGGGGGGGGGTACCCCCTATTCGGGAAGCACCTCAGAGAGGTTCTACCTTGGACCCCCTTTCACCTAGAAGCCCTTCTTTTGGGTTTAGGGTTTCGGGTTTCGGGTTAAGGGACGGCACAGGATCAGCAACTGCGTGATCATTCTGCTCGTGAGCATGACGTTCCTCCGGTGCCTCTCTTCCCGGTGACCATGTTCATCCCAAGCCCTTTCTTTTCCCGTTTACACCCTGAACTCGAAAGCCTAAACCCCGAGCCCTAAACCCCGAGCCCTAAACCCTGAACCCTTAGGCCCACGCTTTGCTAGTTGTTGGGCTCAATCTTCATATATGGAAGTTTCACGCCATCCTTGAGGAATTCAACATACTATTTGGGTATTTGCTGGACAATGCTAAGTTCTTCTTTCACGTCTGTGTTAGCTTGTGTGTTGAGCTAGAAGGAATGAAGATTGAATCCCACATGAACATGCAATTGAGCAATACGCGGAATCATATATGTGAGCTAGTAGTGTAACGAACTAGAAACCAGAAGACAATACAACAAGCCGCCATAGCAAGTTTAAGAAATTTGAGACGCATGTGTTTCTCGTGCTTTGCTCCGTATTTGTACTCTAGGGTGGTTGAGGAGTTCAAACCCCAAACCCTAAACCCCAAATAAACCCTAAACCCTAAACCGGGGGGGAAGAAGACAGTAAGACATGGGAGCGTTTCTCCGACAATTCGAAAGCCATCATCTTGAACCGGAAAGGCTGAAAAGCACCAGACGCATGATGCCTTTTAAACTACCCCTAAACCCTAAACGCTAAACCCTAAACCCTGAACCCTGAACCCTAAACCCTAAACCCTAAACCCTAAACTAAACCCTAATGCAACGAGCAACTGGCAATCCAGCGCCGCAACTCTCAGCAATAGCAAGGCATCATCGCAGCCCCAAGCTTCTGGGCACCTCGCCTCAGGGGCGAAGGGTTTAGGGTTTAGGGTTTAGGGCTAAACCCCAAGTCCTGAACCCTAAACCCTAAACCCTAAACCCTAAACCCTAAACCCTAAACCCTAAACCCTAAACCCTAAACCCTAAACCCTAAACCCTAAACCCCAAACCGGCCGTGTCAAAGTGAACTTCGGGGATCACAGAGGGATTGTAGGCTTGCAGACCATGCTCAGGCGGCTATGGCACCGATGAGCGTGGCGACTCGTAGGCTTAGGGTTGGGGGTTTAGGGTTTAGGGTTTAGGGTTTAGGGTTTAGGGTTTTGCTCCACCATGCGTCACTAGGTCCAGTGCCTGGTGTTATAGGAATCTAGATCTTTTCAGGCAGACCCGACATTGCCCAGTCCTCCACGTATCAGAGAAGAATGAGCTAGCTGCCCTCTGGATGCAAGGCAATCAAAGCTTTGGGCATGTGCTTTCTCGGGTTTTAGCCTGGTGCCCTAAACCCTGAACCCTAAACCCTAACCCTAAACCCTAAACCCTGAACCCTAAACCCTAATCCCTAAGGTTTAGGGTTCGCTCCCACGCGACGACTGCTCAAGGCAGCCGCGATGGGGAAGAACGGAAGAGCTTCTGCGGCTTCGGTACGCGAATCCTCATTCCTGTGCCCTAGGGGTTAGGGTTTAGGGGTGAGGGTTTAGGGTTTAGGGTTTTGTTTAGGGTTAAGGGTTCCTGTAACATGAAAGGTGCGGTCCCTGCAAGGCACAGAGCATGGTCCGTCGTGAAAAGTGCACCTCACTTGCGGATCGCACGAGTGCACAGCCCTTTGTCTGTTCGGACGCGTGTCCAACTCAGCGGGTAGGTTGCCCATGGCAGCCGGTGAAAAAAGTCTCTGTGGGTGTGCCCATGTAGTCTTAGGGGCCCAAAAGGTGCGCTTTAATTAATTTGGGTAAGCTAAGCCCCTACTAAAAGAAAAGCTTAAACTTTTTTGGAGAATGATGGAGTGTGGAAGATCCAGTACTCCGTACTTGCTCTAGTCGGAATGTGGGTTTGTAAGATGCAATACCTATCTGTCTACCTACTGGGATATGTATCTGTAGGATCTAGGGTTTAGGCTTGGGAGTTCCCTAAACCCTCAAACCTGAAACCCTAAACCTTAATATCCTCCCACCAGATCTTTGGTCTTGTCACTGACTGCTGCGGGAGCCCCTACTGTTCCTGGATTCTGTTTAGGCCTTGCTGCCGTTTTCCCCAGAGTCCTGCGAACGACACGACCAGCACGCACGGGGCGAAATGAAAATGCGTTGCTTGGGTTATGGAGTTCTTCAGGGAGGGGGGGGTTCTACTCCCTAAGGCTCCCGAAGCTTCCCTCAGGCTCCCTAGGTACCGACCACCACGAACCCTAAACCCTAAACCCCTCAGAACCCTCCTGCAGAACCCCTAAATTGGAATGTGCCGAGAATTCGCAGAAGCAAGCACTAGGCAAGTACCCAGTCGAGACCGTGGATACTTGAGAAGTAGCCTCAGCTCTGGGATCCTCTTTGAGATGAGCCTTGGAAGCCCTACAACCCGTTTAGGGTTTCGGGTTTAGGGTTTGGGGTTTGGGGTTTAGGGTTTAGGGTTTATGGTTCAGGGTTTAGGGTTTAGGGTTTCGGGTTTAGGGTTTAGGGTTTAGGTTAAAATAAGTTTAGGGTTTAGGGTTCCCGAAGCCAAAACCCCTAAAACGTACTCCCGGCTTACGCACTTCCTCTAAGCAGCACACGTTCAGAAACCCTTCTAAAGCTCACAAGCCCTGCACCCGCCTATGGGCTCCTGTGTGGGACTTTTCAAGGGCAGTATGCTGGAATTCCTTCTTCACGAACCCAAAAAGGTTTAGGGTTTAGGGTTTAGGGTTTAGGGTTTAGGGTTTAGGGTTTAGGGTTTAGGGTCTAGATCTTGCAGGTAGACTTCTAAACCTTAAAGCCTCCGTCTTAACCTCTTTGGAGCCCTAAGCTCCAGCCTGAACCCTCACTCATAAACCTAGGGTTTAGGGTTTAGGGTTTAGGGTTTAGGGTTTAGGGTCTAGGGTTTAGGGTTTAGGGTTTAGGGTTAGAGTTGAGGGTTTAGGGTTTTGGGCCTCAACCCTTCAACCCTCAACCCTACCCTAAGGGTCCATGTACCTATACAGTATATACTTAGCCCTTAAAGGGGTTCCGACATAGTAGCTGTAGGGCCCCAAGTATATACCATATAGTTACATGGACCCTTAGGGCTATATAACATGTACAAGGAATGGCTCCCCTAGCTCTACTACATGTTTTCTGTGGCAGTCAGACTTACTACCCTTTCAGGGGAGTAGCCCTAAATAGCCCTAAACCCTGAACCCTGAACCCCGAACCGCGAAGCCGCCCACAACGTCATGGCCAGCATGATCATCCAAAGGGGGGGCGGGGGAAAGAGGGGAGAAGGGGGGAGGGGGGGGGGAGGGGGGCGGAGGGCGCCCTCGTGCTTCCCAACTCCTGTGCCACCCTACACCCTACACCCTACACCCTACACCCTAAACCCTAAACCCTAAACCCTAAACCCTAAACCCTAAACCCTAAACCCTAAACCCGCGGAAGGAATGGCTGAAGAAGACCTACCGGGGCAACACAAAGGAGGCCAACGACGCCAGGGCCTAGCGCTGGAGCCTTGCACGGTTTAGGGTTTAGGGTTTAGGGTTTAGGGTTTAGGGTTTAGGGTTTAGGGTTTAGGGTTTAGGGTTTAGGGTTTAGGGTTTAGGGTTTCTTAGGAGCCCAATAGGTGAACTTTAAACTTTAGGGGTATACTAAACCCCTACGAAAAGAAAAGTTTGATTTTTTTGGGGCCAAGGTGTTGGACAATTTGTGGGCAATTTAGGGCTCCGGTCGCTGGAGGGTTTAGGGTTGGGGGTATGAGAACCCCGGCAAAGTACAACATATTATATTCCTTATTAAGGGTAATATAGGGATTTTTTCTTTTGGGGTTCTTCAGCAAAGAGTAATTAGGGCTCCGGTCGCTGGAGCTGTTCAGGGTTTAGGGTTTAGGATTTAGGGTTAAACGGTTAGGGGTGTAGGGTTTAGGGCTTAGGGTTTAGGGCTTAGGGTTTAGGGTTAGGGTTCAGGGTTCAGGGTTCAGGGTTAGGGTTCAGGGTTTCGGGTTTAGGGTATCTTGAGGGTGCCGTGTGAGTTGGTCGAGATTCTGTGCAGTTGTTTTGTACCCAAAGCGACAAGCAGGTTTGCCTCAGCGGAGGCCCCAGACCTCCACTTGTCAGACGTCAGGGGTGTATTGGAAGCGCAGGGTGTTGACGGTGCGGGTGTGCTATCTGCCAGTTTCTACTTGGAGGTGCATGGTCCTCAGTAACCCAATTATAACTGTACTGATGACCCAACTATAACTTTATTAGGGTACCTAAAAGGGTTTTAATTGCATCTCTGCAAGTGATTCACCCTAAACCCTAAACCCTACACCCTAAACCCGATTCCTCCAAGGCTCAGTAAGGGGGTATTATGTACCCTGATCCTCCAAGTAGCTAGCTGAAAGGCGTTTGGTGAGTAGCGCGAGCTGCGCCTTGGAGGAATAGGGTTTAGGGTTTCGGGTTTCGGGTTCAGGGTGAATCACTTGCACAGATGCGCGCGGACGGCTCGTGTGAGAATGTGTGAGTGGGAGCTTAGACTTTTCGACCGTGACATTGACGTGCTGTCAAGATGCCACTTGATCCGGTAGCTGCTTCGGAATATGCTGTGATGGAGATACAGCACCGAAACCCTGAACTCCAAACCCTAAATCCTGACCACTACACCCTAAACCCACCACACGCAACCCTGCCATCGTATCCTGCGTGTTCACGCGCGCGGTACGTCGAAATGCGAAATGCGAAGGTTGCGGTTTAGGGTTAGGGTGTAAGGCTAGGATGCCCAGTAGTGCCCTTATTCCCTTTTTGGGGGCTCTAGCTTCCCCTATAAACCCCTTTCAGCAAAAAAGGGCACCCTTTTTCATCCTACCCTAAGGCTCTTGGGCCCTCAAAACCCTAGGCATTGAGACCCCAGAACCCTCCTTAGGAGGTACCAGTCCCTCTGTAGGAGGGTCCATGGAGCCTTAGGGTAGGTTACTGGGCAACCTAGAAGGTTCACGGCTTAGGATTTAGGGTGCAAGGTCAACACGCCCAGCGTTCGGACTACACCAGGGGTCCCTTAGTTTGTAAACCGCCAAAAGCCCTCAAGCTTGAACCCCAAGCCCTAAACCCTAAACCCTAAACCCTAAATCTCTGAACCCCCATGCGGGGGAAGGGCTGATTTCCAGCACCTCAAGAGTCGCAATGGGCCATTGTGACGTACGGTACTCTCGTTCACCTTGGGGTTCAGCATGGGGGTTTTCTAGGGTAAGCTAAACCCTCAACCCTAAATCCTAAACCTTGAACCCTAAATCCTAAACCCTAAACCCTAAACCCTATAGACCCTGTCAACCTTTGAAGGTTTCTGCGGGGCTTAGGATCCGGAACTCAGGGCTCCGGGGTCTTCATTCTTGATCAGGCATGCATCTGCCAAAGAAGGGGGGATGGCCTTTATAGGGTTCTGAAGGGAGGGTTTAGGGCTTAAGGTTTAGGGTTTAGGGTTTAGGGTTTAGGGTTTAGGGTTCGGGGTCTAGAGTTTTTAGGCTGAGGGCTTAGGGTTCGGGGTCTAGGCATGAGGGTTCGCGGTTTCGGGCTTCAGGGTTTAAAGTACCGTGAACCATCGACGCTAGTCGTTCAGAGTCCTGCTGCCGAGTCTTCAGGGGTGGGGCTAGTTTCGAAGCAACTGAAGGTTGCAGACCTTGGCTGTTGAGGTTTTGGGTTTTGGGTTTTGGGTTTTGGGTATTGCAACCTCCTGCGCGCTTAATCTAAGCCCGCGGAAGGGCTGGAAGCACCTGTTCTCTGAGAACGATCAGGAGATCCCGCCTGGACCCTTGCAAGGTTTCGGGTTTAGGGTTTCGGGTTTGGGGTTGTTTTTTGTGTCCTACTAAGTAGACTTAATAAGTCAAAAGAGCTTCTAAGTAGGGTCTAAATCGTTTCCATCGAGATCCACAATCTCGTTTGAATTTGGCCCCCTGAACAAAGAGGCCCGGCTAAGCCCAAAACCCAAGACCCTGAGCCCTAACATGTGCCTGTCCAAGCATGCAGATGATGCCAATATCTCACCCGTCAACCCTAAACCAGAAACCCTAAACCCTAAACTTTCAACCCTACATCCTAAACCTTCAACCCTAAACCCGAAACCCTAAACCCCAATTAAACCCTAAACCGTCAGGGTCGACGGCTGTCCCAAAGATGTGTATGCTTCATAAAAAGTCTCTCTTTCACTGCAAATCAATGCAGCACCCCCTCCCACATGTGGACGAGGGCCGGTTTAGGGTTTAGGGTTTGTGGTTTGGTTTAGGATTTAGGCTTGAGGGTTAAGGGTTTAGGGTTTCAGGTCGATTGTAAGGGAGATGGCCGCTGCGTGGACGAAACCCTGAACACTAAACCCTAGGCCTAAACCCTAAACCCTAAACCAGAAACCCTAAACCCTAAACCTGAAACCATAATTAAACCCTAAACCGTCAGGGTCGACGGCTGTCCCAAAGATGTGTGTGCTTCATTAAATCTTTCTTTCACTGCAAATCGATGCAGCCCCCCCTCCCACATGTGGACGAGGGCCGGTTAAGGGTTAGGGTTTAGGGTTTAGGGCTTAGGGCTTAGGGCTTAGGGCTTAGGGTTTAGGGTTTAGGGTTTAGGGTTTAGGGTTTAGGGTTTAGGGTTTAGCATTTTTTGAATTTCTTGCCCTGGTTCGGCGGATGCAGCAAGCACAAGCCTCCACGTTACACCCAAAGCCTCCTAAGCCCGAAGCCTGGGCTTCAGGGTTTAGGGTTTAGGGTTTAGGATTTAGGGTTTAGGGTTTAGGGTTTAGGGTTTAGGGTCCGAAGTCCTAAGCCCCTGAGCCTGAGGGTCGAGAACTTCCTGGTGTCGATGGGGCGCATCAAGCAGATGATGTCAGGGTCCACAGCGGGCTCAGGGCTGTGGATTGCACGTGGGAAGCCCCAAGCCCGACACAGAACTTTCGGGTTTAGGGCTGAGGGTGTAGGATTCAGGGTTAGGGTTTATTTAAGGGACGGCACCGAATTTTCATGTGAAGCACCTGTAAGACACCCGAATACAAACCAAGACCCTAGTAAAGGCCTGAGGATCACAAGCCGTAAACGCAATGAATCCCAAGCCCCCAAACTCTATTTCACTACTACGAACCAGTAAGACACCTCCCCCAAAAACCGGTACTTGTGGGGCTTTAGACTGCAGGCTTAGTGTGCTATCAGCTTTCCATGGAATGTTGAGTAATCGGGACCCTAAACCCTAAACCCTAAGCCCTACCTAAACCCTAAACCCTAAACCCTAAACCCTAAACCCTAAACCCTAAACCCTAAACCCTAAACCCTAAACCCTAAACCCTAAACCCTAAGACCTACCTAAACCCTAAACCCTCAGCCCTCAGAGAGTTCCGGGTTTACAGACCTCGATAGGGAGATGAGAGGCGAGTGGCGAGTGGGGATGAGAGATGGAGATGTTGCGCTTCAGGGGCTTTCAGTTGCTTATTTTGCTATTTTCCATTTTGTGCTGATCTCTTTTTTGTGTATATTTCTTTTGGGCTTTTGGATTTCAAGAGTTTTGGGGTTTGGGTTGGGTTTAGGGGTGTCCCTACCCGGATCGCGGCAGAGTTCCTGAGGTTTCGTGGCTTGATCCATGGGAATGGGATGTCGGGTTTAGGTTGGGATGTTCCCCTTATACTAACAGTCCTTAATCGGGATTCTAGTACCCCTTTTATATTCCCTATTAAGGACTGTCAGTCTAACGGGGAGCATTCCAAGGTTTAGGGACTCAGGGTTCAGGGTTTCGGCTGAAGGGTTTAGGGTAAACCCTCAGACTCTACCTTTTTCTGAGCTGGCACCTTCCGTTCACGAGTTTATTTCTTGGCACTTTTTTTTTCTGGGTGCTGTTTAGCGCTTGGTCTTCTTCGAGTTCTTAGGGTTAGGGGTTTAGTGGTGTCATGCGACGGCCCCCCCCCCCTCCTCCCCCCCCTTGACGCCCAAGGAATCTCAGGCGCTTCGGTCCTCCAGTCTCCCAGGGGCTCTGATTTTGGGTTCGTGGGTGCCCAAGGACGAAAGTATGCTTGAGGTCTTCATGGGGTTTAGGGTTTCGGGTTAAGTTTAGGGATTTGGGGTTTAATTAGGGGTTTTGGGGTTTAGGGGCCCTAAACCCTGAACCCTAAAGGAGGTTTAAGTGTTTACAGGCCAACAATTGCCAAGATGTGAATGCCTGCACTGAGGCACCATCCCAGTGCGGGCCTCAGCATTCGTGTGCCGCAACGGGCAACCTGGTCTACCCTTCATCCTAAGATCTGTGACTTTGGGGTTTAGGGTTGGGCTTTAGGGTTAGGGTTCAGGGTTGCAAGGGTTTAGGGTTTAGGGTTTAGGGTTTAGGGTTTAGGGTTTAGGGTTTAGGGTTTAGGGTTTAGGGTTTAGGGTTTAGGGTTTCGGCCTTAGGGTTGTGTGTTTTAGGGAAGCCTCTGTGAATATTTCACGTGGCCCTGAAAATGAGATCTACCATTTTTTTTTTTGCAGCGCTTGCTGGCTTTCCCTGGTGAGTATAGAGCCATCACTTTCCCCCAAAACCCTTAACCCCTAAATCCCAACTTTCTTTGTAGGGTCCGGGGGGGGGAGTATTAGCAAACCTTGCATTAGTTACATACCCCTCTTGAATTAAACCCCGCTCCCTGAAATACCCTATAATTTCCGAACTTCCAACCGCGAACCCTGCACCCTACACTATGCCTGTGTCCCTGCCCACAAACATCACCTAAGCCCCTGAACCCTAAAACCCCAACCCCAAACCCTAAACCTTAAGCCCTACCCTCAACCCTAAACCCTAAACCCTAAACCCTAAACCCTAAACCCACTCTCTGCAGATCACCCGCCACCGGCCTGGTGCTCGACGGAGGCTGGGATCCTCTGAGTCTCCTCCAGAGTCTGCCTTGCGAAGCCCCACACCTCACCTAGCCCTAAACCCTAAACCCTAAACCCTAAACCCTAAACCCTAAACCCTAAACCCTAAACTTGGGTTGTTCCTCCCATAGTTCACGCGATTCAGGGGCAATTATCCCTAATTAAGGGCATTTCAGGGTGAACCTGGGGGAGGGGGGGGGGGGGTTGTATAGAGGGGGTAGTTGGGGAACCCATGCTAAACTGGTGATTTTCCGCAAAGGTTGTTCCGGCGTGTTGCAGGTGAAGGACTTCGCAGATCACGAGCAGTGGGAGCTTCACCTAAACCCTAAACCCTAAACCCTAAGCCCTAAGCCCTAAGCCCTAAGCCCACGGCTTTGTCAGTTTGTCTTGCAGCCGGCCGCCGGGGTCATCAGCCGCAGCAGGAGATCGACGTTGCTCCGGTTGCCGATGTGCCGACTCCCGCACAAATCCGGCTGTCGGTAGAGTAGGGTGTAGGGTTGAGGGTTTAGGGTTTAGGGTTTAGGGTTTAGGGTTTAGGGTTTAGGGTTTAGGGTTTAGGGTTTAGGGTCATGCTGGCTGGGTGTACGGCCTGGAGTTCGAGAGCGAAAGGCCAAACTGGCGTCGAGGGGAGATCCCGGCAACTTCGTGCCGAGCCTTTCACAGCCGAAGCATCACTGCCCTCCCAAAGGTCGTACCCTTGTGTTTGGGTAAAGATCCTCTAAGCGAGTATCTTGGCCTTCTTGGGAGCATGCTAAGGGCTTAGGGTTGTTTAGGATTTAGGGTTCAGAGTTAAGGGTTTATTGTTGAGGGTCCATACTAAGGGACCATGTAGCTACCCCAAGACGTAAGACCCTGCAACCCTCAAACCCTACAATCCCTAAAGCCCTAAAAAGAACTCAAAAGCCCTGTAACTCGAAAGAACCTCTTAAACCCTCAAACCCCTAAGCCGTAAAAACCAAACCCCACAAACCACAAGGCCATGGTTTTGTGAGAAGTGCTGCAGCTTTGGCTCCAAGTCCTTGGTCACTTAAGCTTATGGTTTAGGGTTTAGGGTTTAGGGTTTACGGTTTACGGTTTACGGTTTAGGGTTTAGGGTTTAGGGTTCAGGGTGTGGGGTTCGGGGTTTAGGGTTTGGGGTTTAGGGTTTCCCCTCCCTCAAGCCTCTCTGCGGCAGTGTAGCCAGAGAATCCATCCTTGCAGCACACTCTTTGTGAGCAAGGCCTACGAGTACAGGGGCCAAGTAAATCTTATACTTAGGAGCCCAATAGGTGAACTTTAAACTTTTTGGGTAAGCTAAACCCCTACTAAAAGAAAAGTTCGAACTTTTTTGGGCCAGGTATTGGGCAACTACCGTAAGTATAGCCTCTGTACGGGAATTGTAGTAGAACCCAGAGAATACAACTTATGACCCACTCAAGGGCCCGGATAACCTGCACCTCTAGGGTGCCGACCTCAAACCCTGAACCCTAAACCCTGAACCCTGAACCCTAAACCCTAAACCCGAACCCTAAACCCCAAACCCCAAACCCGAAACCCTAAACCCTAAACCCTAAACCCCAAACCCTAAACCCTAAACCCTAAACCCTTTCTTCCCTTGGTAAGTGACAAACTCACACCAGAGGCGCAGAAGCTCAGCGAGGATCTCGTGCCAAAGGACGGCAAGGCTGGCAACTCCGCACTTTGCCGTTTTGTTTTTTTTTTTTTTTTGGGGGGGGGGGGGGGGGGGGAGGGGGGTTCAGGGTTTAAGGTTTTTTTGGGGTTTAGGGCTTGGGGTGTAGGGTTTGGGGTTTAGGGTTTGGGGCTTAAGGTTTGGGATTTGGGGTTTGGGTTTGCGGTTTGGGGTTTACAAGTAGGGACCTCTGAGTGGCCATTACTTTAGTTGACAAGAATTATCTAATCTATATCAGATGACTGCGGACCAGGCTCCGAGCTCTTACAGCCCTAATTACTTGGGGAGGTTTCCGGAAAAAAATCGGGGTACCTCATTGGGGTCCTTATTCTAAGGGAATCTTTTAGGGTTTAGGGTTTAGGGTTTAGGGTTTAGGGTAATCCTACTATTACTATTAGGGGTTTATGACAGGGATCCCCTTAGAAGCTTTGAGGTTCGGCTGTGTCTTGTCGCCCTTTGGCCCGAATCCTAGAGCCCTGGAGCCCTAGGGCCCAGATCCCTCCATCTTGAAAGCCCTCAGCGGCCGAAACCCTAAACCCTAAACCCTAAACCCTAAACCCTAAACCCTAAACCCTAAACCCTAAACCCTAAACCCTAAACCCTAAACCCTAGGGCTGCACATCCTCAACTTCGCCCTCAACCCTGAATCCTAAACTCAGATCACCTTGGAGTCGGTCTTGGCGCCGTGCACGCCACCCCCGGAGGAGCGCCAACTGGGGGGGGGGGGGGGGGTTTAGGGTTTAGGGTTTAGGGTTTAGGGTTTAGGGTTTAGGGTTTAGGGTTTAAGGGTTTAAGGGTTTAAGGGTTTAGGGTTTTGGGTTCAGGGTTTAGGGTTCAGGGTTTTGTCTCGCCACTCAGCGGCGATCTCTGACCTAGTCAGAATTAAGACCTGGGCCTGCAAGTGCCCTACACCCGCAAATCCTTAACAAAAAATGCCCTGAAAGGTCCTAATATAGGGGCCTGAAAAATCAGAGTTTTGTGGTATACATATAAAGAGACCAAAAGGGAATACTGTTAGTAAGTTTTCTGACCCCTATATTAGGCCCTGAAAGTTGTTCCTAAAGCCTTCAGAGCCCAAACCCTAGAGCCTTAGCCCTGAGCCTTAGACCCGAAACCAAAAAAGACATAACTCCCAACCCTAAACCCTGAGCCAACTCCAAGCCCCAAGCCTGAAATCCCTGTGAACCCTACATGCCGCAAAGGGTTTAGGGTTTAGGGTTTAGGGTTTAGGGTTTAGGGTGTAGGGTTTAGGGTTTAGGGTTTAGGGTTTAGGGTTCAGAGGCCCCGTACTGGAAGCTGAACATCCTCTCCAACTGGGGCTCGCCGAAGCGATTGCAGGCGCGCAAGTTTCCCGAGGGGTCCATATACCCACAGATTAGGGTTTTGGGGTTTTGGTTTAGGGTTTAGGGTGTGTACTTGGGTCCCACTGTGGTTCCTATGTAGTAGCTCTAGGGCCCAGGTATATACTCTATGGGTAATTACATGGACCCTTATGAGCTTTGTGGGTTTAGGGTTTGAGCTTTGTTAGGTTTAGGATTTGAGGTTTAAGGTTTAGGGTTTGCTTGGTTTGTAGAATAATTAGTAGCGTTGGACCGTGTTGTTTTTTCATTCCTTGGTTATCGCTGAAAGGGTTTAGGGGTTATGGGGTGGTGATTGGGGCTCTAGAGTGTTTGCAGAGTTGAAATGTAGGGTTGGCATGAAAAGGGCTTGCAATACCACATTTCGTTATGGCTTGTGAGCTGATCGGGTTTTGGAGTTCAATCGAACATGAGTTTTGTAGAAGCCTTGCACTAACTCCCTACATCCTAAGCCCTAAACCTTAAACTTCCGAGGTCATGTCGCCTTTGCGCATGACCACGCTCATCCAGGCGGGCCCTCGAATCCTAGAAGCCTAGAGACCTAGAACCCTGGGTTTAGGGTTTAGGTTTTAGGGTGAGGATTCTAGACCCTAGAACTACTTGGCCCTTTCTGGTTTAGGTCGGAGGGTCGAGGGCTTCAGGGACTGTTCTGGATGACTTAACGCGCCCCCCTAGCCCTGAGCCTGTTTTTGACTAGGGTTTAGGGTTTAGGGTTTGGGGTTTGCGTAAAGCTTGAAAAATCTGGCACCCTGAAGCCCTTAAACCCTGAACCCTGTGAACCCAGAACGTCCCGGACTTGTCCCGAACTTCTTCCCGAATACACCCTAAACCCTGAAACCCTAAAACCCTAAACCCTAAACCCTAGACCCTAAACCCGAAAACCTAAAACTTAAACCCTAAACCCTAAACCCTAAAACCCTAAACCCTAATTCAAGGTTCAGACGGGTGGCCTGTCGCGTATGCGCGCGTCCTTCATTGAGAATCAGGCATGGTCGGGCTGCGGTAAGGGACCCCGGGTTGGTGAGCTACACCCCTAAACCCTAAACCCTAAACCCTAAACCCTAAACCCTAAACCCTAAACCCTAAACCCTAAACTCAAGGGTTCTGCGGTTTGCCGATTTCAGGACGTGGGGCCCTCGAACCCTGAAGTGCAAAGAGTGGATCCTCGGCGCTCGAGAGAACGCCTCCATAAGAAAGACGGGGCTTGGGGGTTTGGGGTGTAGGGCAACCCTAAACCCTAAGCCCTAAATCCTAAACCCTAAACCCTAAACCCTAAGCCCGTTTGGGGCTTAGGGCTGCTGCGGCTTAGGGCCTTCCTTAAAGTTCCAAAGACAGGAATTTCTCCGGGCTCTGAAATAATGCTGTCCTAGGAGCTGCCATCCATGCACCCTAAACCCTAATTAAACCCTCAGCCCTAAACCCTAGAGCCTAAGCCCTAAAGTCCTAAAGCCCTAAAGCCTGAAGCCCTAAACCCGAAACCCTAAACCCTAAACCCTACACCTTGAACGCTGAATCCTTTAAAAGGGTGTTCAGGAGGGACTCCGAGAAAGTGGCCCTCAATCTTGCTCCCCTATGCTAGCGGCCCCTGCAGTACCCGTAAGGTCCGTAGGTCCGTCATAAGGGTTGAGGGTTTAGGATTGAGGATTTAGGGTTTAGGGTTGTCTCTTGAAAACCCTAAACCCTATGTTCATGGAGCCCGAGTGATCCCGGTGATCCCTGGTGATGTGCTCGGTAGTCATTGCGTCGAGATCCCACCAAAAAAGGGGGTTAGGGTTTAGGGTTTAGGGTTTCGGGTTTAGGGTTTAGGGTCAAGGTTTTAGGGTTTAGGGATTAGGGTTTAGGGTTTAGGGTTTGTACATACAAAAAGATGAATATGCACTTAAGAAAAAAGGCCCTCAGGCATCCTCAGGCCAAACCTCAAAGCTGTCAACGCGGCCAGCTCCCACGCGCCCCTAAACCCCAGAATTCTAAAACCCTCAACCCTAGAAGTCTAAACCCTAAAGCTCTAAACACTAAACCTTAAAGCCCTAAAGCCCTAAAGCCCTAAAGCCCTAAAGCCCTAAAGCCCTAAAGCCCTAAAGCCCTAAAGCCCTAAAGCCCTAAAGCCCTAAAGCCCTAAAGCCCTAAAGCCCTAAAGCCCTAAAGCCCTAAAGCCATAAGCCCTGAGCCCTGAAAACAAAAAGTCCTCAAGATGCCAGGCTGGATCGCTTGCAGGCGGGTTGCCCAGCTTCAGTAAGGGTAGTTACATTGTCCTTTGAGAATATGGTCCCTTACATTCCTCGTAGTAGAGTAGGTAACCTTCAACCTTTTTGGGGTAAGATCATCCCCTTGTAATCCTAAAGGTTAACCTTTAGTTCTCCCAGGTTACTGGACAACCAAGCATTCTTTAAAGGCTGGCCTACTTGTTGTGTACGTAGGGTCTCGGGTTCAAGGTGCGAAGTTCAGCGGTGGAGAGGGCGACGGTCTCAAGAGCTCCATGATACGTCTGCAACTTAACCAAAGGCTCGAAAACGCGTTAAAGGTTTAGGGCTTCTCAACCCTGCCTCCTAAATCTGAACGATTCCTTCAGTCCCTCTCCTGCACCCGAAGAAGCAGTACTCGTACGCGTGCATCAGGTGCATGTGTGGACGATGTAGTTACCAATATTGACGGGCCAGCCCGAATGTCATGAGACCTTTCAGACTTCTATAGACTAAAGAACGATACGAACTCCCCAAACCTCCAAACCCTCCCTAAACCCTGTCGCCTAAGCCCTATTCCCTACAAACCTTAACCCCAAACCCGAAACCCTAAACCCTAGGCCCTAAACCCTAAAACAAATCGCTTTTGCCTGAGGTGACTCCCTCATCCGAGCCTTTGATCTCGAGACCTTAGGCCGGGATTCGCTTCAGGATGCACGGTCTTCATGTTGTCCATGGCTGTGGGCTTGCACGGGACATAGGTTTAGGGTTTAGGGTTTAGGGTTTAGGGTTTAGGGTTTAGGGTTTAGGGTTTTGGGGTTTTGGGGTTTTGGGGTTTTGGGGTTTTGGGGTTTTGGGGTTTTGGGTTTGGGGTTCATAAGGGTTCAGGGGGGACGTATAGGGACCTTTCAAGGTTTTGAGGCGTTGGACGGGGCCGGGCCCGCACGTCGAGGGATTTGGGGGTCGATGTTTTGTTTGGGCGTTACAAGAGCTTTCCAGGCTGAGGGTTTTGGGATTGAGTGTCAAGCCCTAAACCCTACCGTAAGCCCTAAACCCTAAACCCTAAACCGTGCTAGGGTGCTGGGGATTCGGGTTCAGGGTTTCCGGGTTGCTTGATGTTCTTGAGGCCTCGGGGGCCCCCAACCCTCACCCCCTACACCTCACCAGCACCCCCTCAAGTAGTAGGATTTAGGGTTTAGGGTTTTGGGTTTTGGGCCTAGGGCTTGACTCAGAGTGGCCTAAGCTACTTAAAAGTGTACCTTCATTGGGGTTGTTGGGGTTTAGGGTTTACGGTTCATGGGGGGGAGGGTGCCCGTTCGGCTTGTTGGTGCATTCTCTCAACTTGCAACTCGATCCCGAAGCCCTTGTTTCGGTCGTAGAGTTTCAGGGTGTTGGGGTTTAGGGTCGAGGGTTTGCGGAAAAACTCATCAAACCCTAAGTTTAAGCCCGAAACCTGTGGCTCCTAAATCTAGAGTTAGCTGCTGAAAGAGCCACGTCTCACCTCGTATCCCAAAGGTTGACCTTGTCAATCCCTAGCCCCGAGGTCCCTAAACCCCGAAACACTCCGAACCCCTCAGCCCGTAAAACCCTAAACAACCCTCAGATCCAAACCAGGCGTGGATTCAGAGGCAGTGCAGCTCCGGCGGTTGGCCAAGAAGACTGGGCCCTGGACATTGTTTTGGGGTTTAGGGATTTGGGGTTTGGGATTTAGGGATTTGGGGTTTAGGGTTTAGGGTTTAGGGTGTTTAGGGTTTAGGGTTTAGGGTTTAGGGTGGGTTCAGGGTTTAGGGCAGTCAGGGGGTTCAGGGGGCCCTAGGGATTTAGGAGTTCAGGAGGCTCAGGGCTATGGCTCCATGCAGGAATCTTCTTCAGAGGGTTTCAAGAGGGACTGTGGGTCGAGGCTGTAGGGGGCTCCCCAGCATCCCCAAGCTTCGAAGTCCCTAAAAACCCCGAACCCCCAAAACTCCGAAATCCCTAAATCCATAAAACCTGAATACCCGGAGTTCCCAACCCCCAACCCTAAACCCTAAACCCTAAACCCCGTAGGAATTTCGGTTTCGGGAGGCTTTTCTGCTTCAGGGTGGTGTCCTGCAGCGTTTCGGGTGTGGTTTGTGGCCTTTGGCCTGGCTTCCTTCCGGAAGCCCTCAGGGTTTAGGGTTTAGGGTTTGGGGTTTAAGGTTTAGGGTGTAGGGTTTAGGGTTTAGGGTTTGGGCCCTAAACCCTAAGGTATGGCCTGAGCATCTTAGACGTCGAAGACATGCACCGCCTCTTCTCCACGACCACGTCGGCCGGGGGGCCTGAGAGATCAGCTGGTGTGATGCTGTGGAATTCAGATGTAGGCCCTTAAGCCCTAAACCCTACACCCTACGGACGTGACCTGCACGACGATTATCTCCCAAAACAGGATTTCCCCCCCCCCCCCGAACCCCGAAATACTATTCGAGTCCCCCCTCGCCGAATATTTGGAAGCCCTGGACCGGCGGTCCTCCCTTTTGGTAGGGGGGGGGGGCTTGCCCCGCAACCCTCTAGCCTAAACCCTAATGCCGCTGGCGCAGGACGGAAAAGTCATCGTCCAGTCGGAGCCGGACACTTACAGCATGGACCCGAAACCCTGGCCCTAAACCCTAAATCCTAAACCCTAAACCCTAAACCCTAAACTCTAAACCCTACGACCTGCACCCCAAACCCTAGGTCTCATCCCTGAACCCTCAACCCTAAACCCTAAGCCCTGAACCACAGCCTGTTCAGCCCTATGCCTTGTCAGGGCCCTAAGAACAGGTTTAGGGTTGAGGGTTTTGGGTTTAGGGTTTAGGGCATTATCTTGTCACATTGTTACTATTATGATGTTTTTTGTTTTGCTTGTTTCATTCTTTGCTTGTGTTCCGCGCCGGCGGGGAGGGGTTGAGGCTCCCTCGTCCGATCCTCTGCACGGCGCCTTCCCCACAAAGAGTACTGAGGGTGGGGGGGTTGGGGGTGGGGCGGGTGGGGGGTGGGGGGGTTGGGGGTGGGGGGGGGGGGCGGGGGGGGTGGGGGTGGGGGGGGGGTCGGGGGGGTGGAGTGGGGTGGGGGGGGTGGGGTCCAAGTACATCATACATGCCACCTACTTTGCAGTCCAAGTCTACGGTACAGTCTTGAACAGCCACTCTTCTTGCAAGTAGCCCCTCTACTCACGTCTGTATACTAAAGATTCGGGGCTGCCTTAGAATAAGGACCCCATAGTGGGACCCTAAACTCCAAACCCTGAACCCTCAACCCTAAACCCTACCTAAACCCTAAACCCTAAACCCTAAACCCTAAACCCTAAACCCTAAACCCTAAACCCCAAACCCCAAACCCCAAACCCTAAAGTTCAGAGAAGTGACCATATATCCTCAGGGCTCCAAGGACCGAATGGGTATCTACATGCCCCCCGCCCCCCCCCCCCCCCCCCCCCCCCCCCCCCCCGAGCAAGGTCACTTGACAGGAGCTACTTTAGAGAGCCTTAGGGTTTAGGGTTTAGGGTTTAGGGTTTGCTGCCAGGAGGGCTTGGTTCAGATCCGGGGGTGTTTAGGATTTAGGGCTTAGGGTTTCGAAGCTGGGCGACAGTGACAGGTTCATAAGCATGCTGCTGAAGCTGTATGGCACTGACGACATCAGCGAAGTACCGCCAGGGCCCTAAACCCGAAACCCGGGTCCGTGTACCTTCTACTTGAGCCTTAAAGGGGTTCCCCTGTAGTACCTTTTAGGGCCACGGTGTATACTATGTAGGTACCTATACCCGTGGGGTCTTGCAGGGTGTGGAGTGGAATCTATTCTTTGGGTCTTAGGGTTGAGATAGGTCTGGGGTTAGGCTCTTTAGTTTTTTATTGTTTGAGCTTGGGGTTTAGGGGTTACTACTAGTTGGGGTTGCGTTCCTGACGTACGCAGACGAGGAAGGTTTATGATTTCGCATTTAGGGGCTTATGGTTCAGGGTCTATGTTGTGGCTACTTAGGTGTGTGCGGACTTTGTGGACTACTTATACTTAGGAGCCCAATAGGTGAACTTCAAACTTGTTGGGAAAGCTAAACCCCTACTAAAAGAAAAGTTTAAACTTTTGTTGGGCCAGGGTATTGGGCCACTAAGTATATCCTAAACCCTAAACCCTAAGCCCTAAGCCCTAGACCCTAAACCCTAAACCCTAGAGGTTTCATCAGAGAATCTTTCAACAATCCCTAAGCCCTAAATCCGAGGGCACAGTCTTGGTTGCCCAAGGTTGAACCCTCTGAAAACATGTAGGGTTTAGGGTTTAGGGTTTAGGGTTTAGGGTTTAGGGTTTAGGGTTTAGGGTTGAGGGTCTTGAATTCAGGGTTGGGGTTGAGGGTTCCCTTTGCAGCCATGCCTTGCCGGAGATAATTATTGATAAGGTGCACTTCCCATTCCCGCGCTGCCCAGAGTTCTTCGTCTAAAGAAGACGTTTTGGGGATAAGCGTTTAGAGTTTGGAGCTGTTCTGACTAGTGTTGTTTGAATTTCTCCAACCCGCATCAACTCGTCCTGAGTATTGGCGCTTATCTTGCTGCCTCACTTTCTTAAGTTTTCAAGCCTCGGCCCACGGGCATTTTGGGATGAATTCGTAGAGTTGTACCCTGGGATATGGAAGTTGTTTCAGGTTTGTCTCTTTGGCAAGAAGGCGATGGAGGTTTCCATGTCCAGGTTCGTGCTGAAGACCCTAGCCCTAAACCCTAAACCCTAAACCCTAAACCCTAAACCCTAAACCCTAAACCCTAAACCCTAAACCCTAAACCTCACACAGGCCTCAGCGACTGCGCTTCTTCTGGCAGCAGGCTGACCAGGATGGGGTGCAAGTTTGATCCGTGCAGTCCAAGTTGTAGCGGGTTTGTGGTTTGGGATCCCTTGCTTGGGTAAAATGTAGGGTTCAGGGTTCAGGGTTTAGGGTTTAGGCTTTGGGATTCAGGATTTAGGGTTCAGAGTTTGGGGTTTTTAGTTTGCTTAGGGGGTTTGCGTTTAAGGCCTAGGATATCGTATACTGGGGGCGAATAGGGTCTTGCGGGGCGGAATACATGGAGAATTTTGGTCTCACCATCGAATCATTGCTGAGCTGAGCCACGGGCCCCCCTTACTCTCCTGACTCTTGTTCAGGGAATTATACTTATAACCTACAACTCCTTTCAAAGCCCTGATTGCAGCTTCCTAGTATGTATGTATGTATGTATGTATGTATGTATGTATGTATGTATGTATGTATGTATGTATGTATGTATGTATGTGTGTGTGTGTGTGTGTCTGTGTGTATGTGTGTATGCGTGTATGTGTGTATGTGTGTATGTGTGTATGTGTGTGCATGTGTGTGCATGTGTGTGTGTATGTGTGTATGTGTGTATGTGTGTATGTGTGTATGTGTGTATATGTGTGTATATGTGTGTATATGTGTGTATATGTGTGTATATGTGTATGTGTAGGTATGTAGGTATCATACATGTCTACATGTATGTTCGTTTCGTTATGTAGTTATATGTATATGTGTATGTGTCTATGTGTATGTGTGCATACATACATACATACATACATACATACATACATACATACATACATACATACATACATACATACATACATACATACATACATACATACATACATATATTTGTTTTTGTAGGACGGACCTTGTCACTTGTAAGCCTGACACTATGTCCAGGGTTTAGTGCCTGGGGCGTCACTGAACCCCTAAACACTTGCGCAAGACCTCATTGTAGAGTTTGGGGGTGGGGGGGGGTACCATACTAGGAAATCGGGTGACTGCTTAAAGTTGTTTCTCAAGCAGGGCTACAAGTGCGCTCCCTTAAGGGAGCACGAACTGGGCGTTATCCTACCCATAACCACGAACCCTAACTCCTTCATACCCTACTTATTGTGTCCTCCCATCTCCCAGCAGAAGGGAGGTATCCAAAACAAAAACTCCCTCACCTTGCTAACTTTTGGTTCGGGAGTCATAGCCCAAGTACAAAGCTCTTGAGTGCCCTCATAACCCTACTTCTAACTTGGGGCCCTAGTGGTTGGGTTTAGGGTTTCGGGAATGGGGTTCAGGTGTGTAGGGTTTAGGATTTAGGGTTTAGGGTTTAAGGTTTAGGGTTTAGGGTTTAGGGTTTAGGGATTGTTGCCCGAAGGACGGCAGCGGCGAGATCGACTTCGAGGACAGGGCGGTGCTCTCACTTGTGGTCTAAGGTTAAGTATAAGGAGGGACCCCTAGAAGGGACCTTTAGGATTTAGGGTTTAGGGTTTAGAGTTTAGGGTTTAGGGTTTAGGGTTCCCCTATATACCCTTTCTATGTGCCTAATAAGCCATTAAGCAGCCTTTAAAACAGCCCCAAAGAAGCCCCTAAGGTCACTTAGAAGGGTCCCTTCGTTTGTTCATTGATACGGGTTGATACATGGACCACCCTTAAAGGGTTCTTAGTGTATGAGCCCTTGGGTTGTATAGGGTTTAGGGTTTAGGGTTTAGGGTTTAGGGTTTAGGGTTTAGGGTTTAGGGTTTAGGGTTTAGGGTTTAGGGTTTAGGGTTTAGGGTTTAGGGTTTAGGGTTATATACCCCTTTTAGGGGCCCATACTATCAGACCATGTAACTACCCTAACATACAGGGCCCTACAACTAATGGTCTAGGGCATACACCCACATTAGCCCTTCAAGTCAAAGCCCAACCCTGCTTGGGCCCCTCAGCCCTCAACCCCAAACCCTAAACCCTGCGAGATTTCCTAGACTGCGCCCCCGAAGACTCCTAAACCTCCACCCTTATATGCTGGGTTGCTGAGAGCAGATACTGTAGGGTTTAGGGTTTAGGGTTTAGAGTTTACTTTTAAAGTTGAGCGTTTAGGGCTAGGGTTTCGGGTTCAGGGCCTTGATTTCGGTCCATATCCGTGGATCCTGCAGCCGAAGTTTGGTGTGGTCACCGCCCCGGACCAGCCCATGATGAGGCACCTTATGGGATCCCTTATTGCAATGTGGATACTGGGCCCCTAAACCCCAAACCCTAAACCCCAAACCCCAAACCCTAAACCCCAAACCCTAAACCCCAAACCCTAAACCCCAAACCCTAAACCCTAAACCCCAAACCCTAAACCCTAAACCCTCAACCCCCCCCAAAACCATAAACCCTTGCTGCATGAGTTCTGTACCCTCCGCCCTATTCTGCAGGAGTTCATTATGTGGATACTGGGCTACGAAACCCTAAACCCTATATCCTAAACCCTAAACCCTAGCCCTAAACCCTAAACCCTAAACCCTAAACCCTAAGCCCTATTCTGCAGGAGTTCATTCCCCTATTCTGCAGGAGTTCATTATGTGGATACTGGGCTACCCTAAACCCTAGCCCTAAACCCTAAACCCTAAGCCCGATTCTGCAGGAGTTCATTATGTGGTACAACTGCTACTGCGAAGAGATCCTCAGTCGCCGGAAGATCCGCCGGGGGCCTCAGCTGAAGCTCTGGGGTTTTCGTGGATTCTGGGGTTTAGGGGTGTAGGGTTTAATTAGGGTTTAAGGTTTAGGGCTAGGGTTTAGGGTTTAGGGTGTGGGGTTTATGGTGTGGGGTTTTGGGGTCCTGTTTCGCTGCAACGTGTGACCAAACTCTAAACCCGTATGCCAGAAACCCAGAAGCCCTAAACCCGAGCTTTCCCCTGCAGAAAATAGGTAGTTCAGGCAGGCTGCGATACATACAATCAGTTCTCTTGAGTTTCGTAGGTACTGACAAAGACTTGGAAGGCCAAACCTTCCCTTGCGCCCCGAAGACTCCACACCAGACGGCCCCAAATCCTCAAGCCCTAACACCTAAACCCTAAACAGAAGACCCTAAAACTCCACACCAGAAGCCCCAACTCCGCAAACCCTAGACTCCCAAACCCCGGGACTCCAGTACCTCTTGGTCAAGGGTAAAGGAACTTTGGGGTTTAGGGTTTCGGGCCTGTTAGGGTTCAGGGTCGAAACCGATTATAATCCCCATAGCCTACCTAGCTAACCCTCAACCCTCAACCCTCAACCCTCAACCCTCAACCCTCAACCCTCAACCCTCAACCCTCAACCCTCAACCCTCAACCCCAAACCCCAAACCCCAAACCCTCAACCCTCAACCCTCAACCCTCAACCCTCAACCCTCAACCCTAAACCCTAAACCCTAAACCCTAAACCCTAAACCCTAAACCCTAAACCCTAAACCCTAAACCCTAAACCCTAAACCCTAAACCCTACTTACTAAGAAAGTGGTGCTTCCATGCGTGGAGTCTTTGGGAAGTGCCTAAGTCCAGGGCGCCGCCGCGACTCAACCGAGGAGGAGCTGGCGGTTCTCAGGTTTCAGTTTAGGGAGTTTAGGGTTTAGGGTTTAGGGTTTAGGGTTTAGGGTTTAGGGTTTAGGGTTTAGGGTTTAGGGTTTACCAAAAAACCCTAAACCCTAAACCCTATGTTCAGCAGTTCTGGGCTATTAGGGGGATCAGGGAGTTCAGGGTTTGGGGTTTAAAGGGGCCCTAAACCCTCAAACCTAAACCCTGAACCCTAAGCCCTAAACCCTAAACCCTAAACCCTAAACCCTAAACCCTAAACCCTAAACCCTTGGAGCTTGCAGGAGTTGAGAGTTTAAGCTTTCGCGGCTGGTACGTGGCCTCGGGGTTTGACAGGGCTGAGGCTGCAGCTGCTTGGGTTTAGGGTTTAGGGTTTAGGGTTTAGGGTTTAGGGTTTAGGGTTTAGGGTTTAGGGTTTAGGGTTTAGGGTGTGAGGCCCCAAATGTTGGGGGTTTAGGGTTTGGTGCTAGGGGCCTTGTGTTTCAGGGTTTGGGGTTAGAAGTTGAGGGCTTGGATTTTAGGTTTAGGCTTTGGGCGTGTAGGTTTGCTGCAGGGGCCGCTTTTCCGAAACCGTCACAGAGGCTAAGCGCAGAGACTCGAGCGGGAATCAACAGCGTATAAGTTGGGCTACCCCCCAGCAAGCAAAGATCCTGGTGCGATGGGATTAGGGTCCTCGTTCTGTGTTTTTGGGTTGCCAATATAGTCGGCTTCTCAGAAACACAGGAGCGGCTTAGGGATGTTTAGGGTTTAGGGGATGTTGAGGGTTTAGGGTTTAGGGTTTAGGGTCTCCAGATTCCAGCCCAAGTGGGCCCGTGTGGCGCTGGAGAAGGCAGTGCCCCACCAGCAAAGAGTACTCATGGTGACATGTCCCCTAGGGTTTAGGGTTTAGGGTTTAGGGTTTAGGGTTTAGGGTTCATGGTGATATGTCCCTACATGATTACAACCTAGACTGCCTCGAATGCCGATTGAACTTGGAGAGTGCTTCAACGCGTCTTGATTCTACTACCAGAACAGGACCCTATACACCCTAAGCCCTACTAGGGCTCGGTGTTGGGTTTTGGGGTTTATAGGGTTTAGGTGGGCATTGGAGTAAGTTTCAATCTTCTATGGGCCCTTCTCCCCACATGACCCTGTCAAACCTGCAGGAATTTGAGAAATTAAAATTGGAGTAACCCCTCCCCCAATCCACCCCAGTATACTCACAAACTAGAACCCGCTGGCGGCAGCCTAAACCCTAAACCCTAAACCCTAAACCCTAAACCCTAAACCCTAAACCCTAAACCCTAAACCCTAGACCCTAGACCCTAAACCCTAAACCCCAAACCCTAAACCCTAAACCCTAAACCCTAAACCCTATTCAGACTCTACTTCTAAGGATGACCCCTAAAGGAGTCCCTTAATATACTCTGAATGTGGCCCTTATACTACCTTAAGGACCTTTCAAAAGGGTGCCCAAAGCACAGGGGTGAAAAAACCTTGAGGGTCCAAGGTACAACCCCTAGATCTTCAAGTGCAGTTACTTGAGGATGGGGAGAGGACCTATACTACAAACCCAAAACCCTAAACCATCAACCCTAAACCTTGAACCCTAAACCCTAAACCCTAAACCCTAAACCCTAAGCCCTGTACCCTAAACCCTAAACCCTAAACCCTAAAGGATATCTCGAGCTCCCTGGTGCCCTACACCCTACATTCCCTATATAGGGCCCTGAAAAGGGTTCTGGGAGAGGGACATAGGGTACCCAACTCCCTAAACCCTACACCCTGAAGCCCTAATTCAACCCTGAACCCTGAGAACCTGCAAATTGGATCAGGACGTGCGCTATGATCTGACGAAGTAGGCCGTGCTGCCTGCACGGACGACGGGTTTCAGCCTTTCTTAGTACACCTAAACCCTCTACCTCCAGCGGTACGAAGTGTAACTTATTTATGTTCATCAATTGGGGTGTATTGTGGTTCCTGTTTTCGGGCTTAGTTACGGTGCCGCCGCGCGACTCCTAGAACCCTGAAACCCTCAAACCCTCAACCCTGAAAAAGGGTTTAGGGTTTAGGATTTAGGGTTTAGGGTTTAGGGTTTAGGGTGTACGGCCTCAGGCTTGTAGACTGAGGTGATTAATTGCTCTGATGCCCCAGGGGCAGGTGCAAGTAGTTTCGGAGACAGAAAGGAGGGACCCCAGAAGGGCTTACTACTTTAGGGTTTAGGGTTTAGGGTTTAGGGTTTAGGGTTTAAGGTTTAGGGTTTAGGTGCTTCAGACCCCCTAAAAATAAGGATAACAATGCTTCTATTAGCCTTATTGGGAAGAATATCTTCCATTTCGGTGGCTCCTAAGAAAATTGTAGTTTTGTGCTTACAGGGCTTTAAGGGTTTAGGGGTGTTTAGGGGTAAGGGTTTAGGGTTTGGGGGGAGATGTTCAGGGGTTTAGGTTTTGGGTATCTAGGCTTTCGGGTTTAGGTGTTCACGGGTTTAGGGGTAAAAGCTTAGGGTTTCGGTCCCTGCAGACCTACGTACTCCCAAATACAAGTAGGGGTCCCTTAAGTGACTATCAGAAGTAAAAAACTAGAAAAGAAAAGTACAAATTGATTGATACAGCTTACAACCAACTGAGCCCTTGTAACCCTACTTGTAAGTTGGGGGCCCCTACTTGCAAACCCTGAACCCATAACCCTAAACCCTAAACCCTAAACTCAAGTTGGTATGGTATGGGCCCTTGCAAGGGTCCTTCCTCTAGTCCCTTCAGTAGCTCGTTGGGGAGGAGGTTGCTGAGTAACCTCTGTTTCCCACGCTGAGCAATTCCCAAAGTGTCCTTTGCGGGGTATATGTGTGTGTTTGTTGAGTTTTAGGGCTTAGGGTTTAGGCTTTAGGCTTTAGGGTTTGGGGTTTGGGGTTTGGGATGATTGGCTTATGGGATCCACTGGGCATGGCTTTGTGGAATTGCTCTCGCCGCGGCAAAGCAGCCCGTGAAAGCAGCTGGTCCTTTCACACAGATTGCGGCAAAATGCAATATAGGGACTATATAAGGTAGTTCTAGGGCCAACATAGGGGAATGAGATCCAGGGTCCCTTCTAGGGGTCCTAAACCCTAAACCCTAAACCCTAAACCCTAAACCCTAAACCCTAAACCCTAAACCCTAAACCCTAAACCCTAAACCCTAAACCCTAAACCCCCTAACCCTAAAGTCCCTTAAAGATGCCGGCGAACTGCAAGCCAAGCTTTTACAGGGAACCGTGGGGGTTTGGTACCTCATCGAGGACCCAGAGACGGCCCTTCGTCCCCTGCTTTGGGGCTTAGGTTTTCTTTTCTGAACCCCTTTGAAACCAAAAAGGGGGCACCCTTTTTGTTCCTAGGCGACTCTTGGGTCTAGCTGGTTCTATCATCCCATAGAGCCCCACAAGGAGCTATGCCCTAATTCCCCTACTGTGCTAAGAACACGTGCGCTCCAGGATATTGGAAGACCCGAAGCCCTGCTCCTCCCGAACGCTCTAAACCAAAAAAACCTCCTTGGTTTTCAGAAAGTTTGGGGATGGTTGGGCATCCTTCATTAAGATGTCCCCAAAACCCCGCCGACACCACTCTAAACCCTGAACCCTGAACTCTGAACCCTGAGCCCTGCACCCCCAAAACCCCCAAAAAACCTCGAAAGCCCTCATCCTCAAGCCCGTAAAACCCTGTAGCCCTCAACCCTAAACCCTAAACCCTAAACCCTAAACCCTAAACCCTAAACCCTAAACCCTAAACCCTAAACCCTAAAGCCTAAAGCCTAAACCCTAAACCCTAAACCCGAAACGGAATTCCCCTGAAAAGCCGGGAGGTCCCCCCCGTCCACAGGCCTGAGAGTTGCCAGGGTTTAGGGTTTAGGGCTTAGGGTTTAAAATTTAGGGTTTAGGGTTTAGGGTGTAGGGTTTTTCTCCAATTCTCCTGCATCAATCCAATGCCCGTCTATACTCGTAAAATCCTCCGGTCCTGCAAACCTGAGACCCTAAACCCCAGACCTGAACTTCATGCCTCCCGTCACCCCAAGCACTAAACCCTCAATTCTAAACCCAAAACCCTAAACCCTAAACCGTCCCCAGCGTCAGGCGAACAGCTACCTCACGGCTGGCCAGGCAGGGCGGCGGCTGCAGGGGGTCTTATTACAGGCTGAAATCATAGGATTCTTCGGGTTTATTGATTTGGGGTTTAGGGTTTAGGGTTTAGGGTTTAGGGTTTAGGGTCTAGGGTGTAGGGTCTAGGGTTTAGGGTTTAGGGTTTAGGGTTTGGGGTTTACAGTTGAGGGTTTAGGGTTTTGGGTTTTACGGCCTCAGTCTGACCTGGGGTTGAGGGCTGCCAAGGGGCGACCGCCCTTTCACGCGCATAGGACGGCAACGTGTACTTCTCCTCCAAGACTTGCGTCTACAGGCCTGGGCCCTAACCCCAAAACCTAAGCCCTAAATCCTATACCCTCTATGCACCCTAAACCCTCAAATTGGAGTCCATGTAGTTCTCGGGCCGACAGCCACCATATGGGGGTTTCCGAAAATTGGGGGGTACCCTTTGGGGAGTCCCTTCAAAGGGGATTCTGTTCTATTTGGGGTATGAAGGGGGTACCCTTCTGTTTCGTAAGCCCCCATATGGAAACCCTTTGTTGAGGCCCAAGCCATATACTACACAGGCATATGGAGCCCTTCAGGTACCCCCGGAATCTCCAAAGCTCCTTAAACCCTAAACCCAGCAAACCCCGAAGCTAAACCCCGCAGTCCCTGGGGGGGAAAGTGGGTCCAAGGTCTTTTGATAAGGCAAGTTGCATGGTCTCGCAAGATGGTCATTTAGCTCCTTTAAAGAGTTCTTGAGGAGCCCTTGGGTTGTGTAGTTTAGGGTTTAGGGTTTAGGGTTTAGGGTTTAGGGTTTAGAGGCGGGGAGAAATAGGGGTGACGGCTCGACAGAGGGGCGGTGAGGTGCAAGGTGCTGTGTCCCAGTTTTTCATCAAACACAAGACATGGATTGATGCTTCTGGGGGCGGCCGCGCAGAAACTGCAAGCAGCAGAGCGTGCGCTACAGCACGACACGGTGCTCAACACCATGAGCGGCGTCCTCCGCGACCGGCACAACAATGCGCTCGACATGAAGCTACTTCCAAAGTTCTGGGCAGAGAATCTGAGAAATGCCAGCTGGACGTGGATGACTTGGCTTGTATGGAGGGACCATGTAATTACCCTGAGAGTCTACCCTACATGACCCTAAACCCTAAACCCTATAGCCTTGAACAGGATGATCCTAAAGCCCTGTAGGCCCAGAAGCTGACAGACCAAACCTCACCCAAGATAAAGCTGAACAGCCCGCAACAAGAAGCCTTAAGTTGGGTCTTAGTCAAGGGCTTAAGGTTTCAGGTTTTAGGGTTTATATAGGGCTTAGCCACTTGCATCTTGGGTTTAGGGTTTAGTTTCGGATTTCTTTGCCTCACGTCGGTGACCCAGGTAGCCAGTAGTTACATCGTCCTGGATTGTGGTCCCTTATCTTAGAGGGTTCGGAAGTATGGGTGCCTGGGTTCTGTTGGGTTTAGGGTTTGGGGTTAGGGTTTTGGGCTTTGGGTTTAGGGTTTAGGGTTTAGGGTTAGGGTTTAGGGCCTAGGGTAGAAGGGACTTTGTACCGACCCTGGGAGAAGAGGTATACTCACATGAAGAGCACGAGGCTGCTGGCAGCAACCCTTCCCTTCAACACAGCTTCGGTCTAAACCGTTTAGGGTTTAGGGTTTAGGGTTAGGGTTTAGGGTTTAGGGTTTAGGGCTTAGGGTTTAGGGTTGAGGGCCGAGGGCGGTTGAGGTTGCGAACCTGCCAGAAGGCGGACCTGACAGATCGCGTCGTACTCGTAGGAAGTGGACAGGCGTCGAAGTGTTAGGGTTTAGGGTTTAGGGTTTAGGGTTTAGGGTTTAGGGTTTAGGGTTTAGGGTTTAGGGTTTAGGGTTTAGGGTTAAACATTGCGAGCTTTGACCTCCAAAACCAAAACTCATCTTGATCTCGGTAGCCCAGTGGTGCCATCTGCTTGTTTTGGTTCACCGTTCCCTTATGAAGGAACGGACCCACAGTGGTGCCCTTATGAAAAGATGGTTACTGGGCTGCCAAGTCTTATCGATAATTCGAGCTGAAGGTGCCGAACGACCTAAACCCGGGTTCTAAGCCCAAACTCCTAAACCGCAATCGGAAACCCGACCTAAATCCCATCAAGCTCCCGGGTGTACATAGTACATAACATGTTCAACATTCGGGGCCCGCCCTCAACTACAAAGACTCACCCTAAGACCAGAAGCCCGAAACCCTGGTCACTTCTCCAAACTCCCTTTCGGGACTACTATTACAGGGCGGGCCGAAATATTTTAGGGCGCCAAAAAAAAGGACCACTTTTTTTGAGAGCTGACCCTAAACCCCTAAACCCCTGTAGACTCAAAAGCCCTAAACCCCTAAACCCGAAAAACCCTAAACCCTAAGCCCTAAGCCCTAAGCCCTAAGCCCTAAACCCCTAAACCCTAAAACCCTAAACCCTAAACCCTAAAACCCTAAAACCCTAAACCCTATACCCTAAACCCTAAAACCCTACACCCTAAACCATCTAGAACGCTTCACCAGCGCAGGTGGAATACCGAGGATCGGACGGTCGAGTGCATCGCGGGCCACCCCAAGATGGCTGGCAGGCAGGTCTTTCGGGGCGCCATGGGGTTTAGGGTTTAGGGTTTAGGGTTTAGGGTTTGGGGTTTGGGGTTTGGGGTTTGGGGTTTAGGGTTTAGGGTTTCGGGTTTGGGGTTTAGGGTGTAGAGGTTTAGGGTTTAGGGGTTTAGGGGTTTAGGGATTAGGGTTGTTGCTTTTTGGGTGTTTCGGGTTTGTAGGGCTGAGCGTGAGCTCTAAAAAGGGGCTGTTTTGGGCTTAGGCTTGAGGGTGTAGTGTGTACGGAGTAGGTCAGGTCGAGGGTGTTTTTGGGGGTTTCCGGTTGGGTTTTAGGTTGGGGGCTTATAAAGGGCTTATAACTCCTTCACACAAGTGTTATTGGGTTTAGGATTTTGGGCCATTGGGGTCTAGGGGTTGGGTTTTCGGGATTTTGGGTATAGGTTTTAGTCGCACAGTAGTAGACGAAGTAATTACGGTGTTTCTTCATGAGTTCCCCTACTAGCCCCGTCTATACTACCCCCCCTGGGTTCCCCCCCGCATAGTTAGGGCTATTCAGGGACAAGTAAGCCTAGTGAAGGTTCTTGAAGGGGAAACCTAGGGGGGCAGTATAGAGGGGAGAACTCATGATTTCTGGAGAGGTAAGAAGCTAGGAGCTTCAGTGCCTCCATCTATGGGGGTTTGGGGGATGCTGGAGTTTGAACATCTTGCTGCTTTTGAATGAGTCTATTTTCAGTAGCCTCACGCTGAGTGTACACCCTAAACCCTAAACCCAAAACCCTAAACCCTCAACCTTAAACCCTAAACCCTCAACCCTAAACCCTAAGCCCTCAACCCTCAACCCTCAACCCTCAGCCCTAAACAAACCTCATTTGAGTTGCGACTCCCGAGTCCGAAGAGCCCTGCAACCTTGCTTGGAAGTGCTTTTGACTTAGTAAGTAGGGTTAGGGTTTAGCGTTTAGGGTTCAGGGGCTAGGGGCTAGGGGCTAGGGTTCGTACTTGGGGTTCAATGCTTAAAGTTAGTAAGTGGGTTGAAGGGGAGTATAGCAGGGTTTCTAGGGCATACTAAGCAGACTTGCTAGGTCAACAGCGCTTCCAAGTAAGCCATCAACAGCAGGAACACCCTAAACCCTAAACCCTAAACCCTAAACCCTAAACCCTAAACCCCAAACCCTAAACCCTAAACCCTAAACCCCAAACCATCGGGAAGCTGGGTGGAGGTTAGGGTTCAGGGTTCGGGGTTTAGGGGACCCTAAGCCCTAGAATCCGAATCCCTAAACCCTATATCAACCGGATAGGATTTACGGTTGGAATCAAGGTTCTGGGATTGAGGGTTTATATTTGTTGTTTGTTTTTGTTGGGTGGGGGGGGGGGGAGGGGGTTGAGGGGGTTCAGAGTTTCGGATTTACGGTGTAGGGTCTGGGTTTGGGGGGTCGAGCAGGTTTATGGTTGGGGATTTAAGGCTGAGATTTTAGGAAATCTTTACATATGAAATAGATCTAGTATCTGTAGGTATGGGGACGAGGCGCCGGAAGACAGCGTGCTGAACCTATTGAGGAGCTTGACGCTGATGGTTGCGCGGCACCCGAAGACAGCCTCAACTCCCTGGCGGCCGACAGGGAATTTGCGATGTTCATGGGGGGCGGGCAGGGCTCGGTAGTACCGGGCATGATTCAGATTTCGGCCGCAAGGCACTGGGGGGGGGGGGGGGGAGCGCAACCTCAACGGTCAAGCCGTCACCTGTACCGCATGGCATGCGGCGGTAGAGGGAAGCCAGCAGGTAGAAGTTGAAAGTCCGCGTGAGCCCTCTCTGCGGAGATCCTCGACAGGTTGAAGAAGACCAAGGCAGAGCAAGCCAAGATCGAAGCACTCACTACGCAGAACCTAATAATTATAGAGGTTCGCAGTATTCCCTTGTGGTCCCTTTTGTAATTTTAACATAAATGCCCCCCCCCCCCCCCCCCCCCCCAAAAAAAAAAAACAAAAGCAAAAACGTATTCTAATTTCGAAAGCCCCTTCAAAATCTCGTCCGCAACTTGTGTCGAAAGAAATGCCATCTACTTAAATGCAAGCAGCTCGTGCATCTCAATCAGAGAAATCAGAGATATGAGCCTAGATCATGGAAGTGGGGGGGGGGGAAGCGGTGACCGTGTATACGTATATGTATATATATATATATATATATATGCACTATGTATAGCACTACCTTTCAAGACCCCAAATAACGGCCCTTGGATACCTCACCCTAAACTCTCAGCTTTGTTTTGGGGTTTTGGGGTTTTGGGTTTTGGGTTTGCATGTGCCTATAGATGAATCCGGCCCCCCCTCAATCCTAAACCTGTTTGCTTCAGAACCCCCCCCCCCCCCCCCCCCGCAAAAAAAAAAAAAAAAAACAATAAAAATAGAAAAGTAGTAACCAATACAAATATTCTTCCTTGTACGGGTAGGATAGGGATTATTGTCTTTCATTCCTTTGGGGTTCTTAAGCAAATAGTAGTAAAACCCTAAGCCCGACAAGCATCCGGAATCTCCAGGCGCGATGGCTTTGGCTCCGACGCCCGCTTTACCCACCTCAAGCGTCCCGTGGGGGAGCCTAGGTTTGTTCTTTGCCTTTTGGGTGTAGGGATTAGGGTTTAGGGTTTAGGAATAGGGGTTTGGGTTTTAGGAGTTAGGGTGCACATGGAAGGGCTTGAAGGGCAAACGTGGTTTTGGTTTTGTGGTGTGGGGGGGGTTTTGGGTGTGGCCGTTGAGCCGTACTTGAAGCTTCCCAAGGGATTTAGACTTGTGCCCCTAAGGTTGTACCCCTAAATGTTCCTCCTAATATATTCCTAATATGGCCCTTATACGACCTTAAGGATCTTTAAAGATAAGCAGGTTCCCCCAAAACCCACGGATACATCCTTAAAGGTAGAACCCCTGTAGAGGTTCATTCATAGTTTTACATGGTGGGTATCTGAACTGAGGGGTAAAAGGCTGCCAGTGCCTGCCAGCTCCGAAACCATAAACCCTAAAAACCCTAAGCATATACCATTCTACATGGCCCCTTGAGGCCTTGTTCGGCTAGGGACTCCAAACACAGGGTTGGGAACGCGAAGGAGGCTTGAGAGGGTTGTTTTTTTTGTTAGAGTCTGGCCCTACGCCCTAAAGATGCCGAACCCCTAAACTCTGACCCTCAAACCCTAAACTTAGGCCCTAAACCCTAAACCCTCTAACCTAGATGATGCGTTACCATTTTGGACAAAAGATGAATGGAGAGGTAGGGTTGCCAGGCCGGCTGCCAAAGACGGGTGCCGAACAAATATCCGACATCAGCGATCACTCCAGAGTTTAGGGTTTGGGCTAAGGGGGTTTAGGGTTTAGGGTTTAGCGTTTAGGGTTTAGGGTTTAGGGTTTCGGGTTTAGGGTTTAGGGTTTAGGGTTTAGGGTCCCGCACAAAAAACTACAGTACCCCAAATACCCATCCAAAGGCAAATGAGCCCCTTGTTGTGTCGCTTTGTTGTGAATGTTTTCAGAGTTTCGGGTCTAGTTGCTAAGGCTCGTTGCGCCTTTAACAAACAACCGGGTCGCACTCTTGCCCGTGGGTCTTAGTAGGGAATGGGGGAAACCCTACATAATCCCTTAAAGGGAACATATATATAGGGGGGATATAGGGTACCTCATTCCCCCATTCCCTGCTAAGAACCAGCCAGTCTTCGCTATCCTGCATGGTCGGCAGGTTCTCACAAAGAGATTTGCATACGTCCGCGAGAACGACAACAGGCCATCACATCCTTGCGTGGGCGCAAGTTACTGTAGAACATGTTGTGTGGGATGTGCTTGCCTATGATATGTTCAACATGCCCCTTGGGCATACCCCTTAAAAGAAGATTGGGGGGGGGGGGGGTATGGTAAAGTCCTTCCATTATGGGCTATGTTGAATTATCCTTAAGAGCTTGGGTTTGAGTTTGACGGTGTTTTTTTTAGGGCTTCTATGATTTGGTCTCCTTTGATTTGGTGCACTTGCTCGCCATAGCGCCCAGGTCATGCCGTGCTTGCCATGTGATTGTGTGCTGTTTCTTGTCGCTGCTCGACACGACCTGGGAGTTTGCAACAAATGTTTTATACTAGCCAAATGGAAGGGATCCCCAAAGGGACACCTGAAATTTCGGAAGCCTCCCAGCCACGGTACATGCTGAGTATGAGCAAAACTGTTCTGGGCTCAGGGCTCGGGAACTTCCGCAAGGATTGCAGCCTGGGGTGCTCAAAGCACAGAAACTAAACATAGTCGAGCAGCCCTAAACCCTAAACCCTAAGTCCTAAACCCTAAACCCTAAACCCTAAACCCTACATAGCAGCAGCAGGCGTCGTGACCCAGCCCTGAACATGTTATTGGCCCTAAACCAAAATTCCCAGAGCCTAGCCCGAAACCCTAAACCCTAAACCCTAAACCCTATACCCTTGCATGGAGCTCTAGACCTTCGAACCCTATAAGCTCTCAACCCTAAACCCTAAGCCCTTTCAGGTTCTGCAGGATCAACCTCGAGACTTTTGAGGCGTCTTTGGGCCTTTTGGGGTTTCAGGCTTTAGGGCCTACGGCTTATGGAGTCCTTTAGGGTTCAGGGTTTAGGGTTTAGGGTTTAGGGCTTATGGAGTTCCCTAAGTCTAAGGGGTAGCTATATGGGCCCTTCATGTGGTCCCTTAGGGTTGTGAAGTATGGGCCCTTGGGTTGTATGGGGTATATGTGGGGTGTGTGAGGGGTCCGATTTACAGGGTCCATGGTAAGGGACCACGTAACTACCCTGAGACCACCAGCCCCTGTGCCTTCTCATCATATACTTGGGCCCAAAGTCCCTATCTTAGTAGCTGATTAGGGTTTAGGGTTTAGGGTTTAGGGTTTAGGCTTTTAGGGTTTGGGGTTTAGGGTTTAGGGTTTAGGGTTCAGAGTTTAGGGTTTAGGGTTCACACTCTACACTTTTTGGGACGCTATATTCCCCAATAGAACTGGAAGTGTACACTTTTTTCGGGGCTTCTGAACTCAGCAACTAAGCCATGTGGGCAGTACTTACTTAAGGCCCAAGTTTCCCGAATTGGGTACATGGACCCTTAGGGGTTTAGGCTTTGGGGTTCAAGGTCTACGTGCTTTGCGGTTTAGGGTTTCGTGGGCTCGCAAAGCGGGGTTCGGAACCCACGAAAGAGCACTTTTCGCATGACCTCCCGGTGTGAGACGAGTGTCGAAAGGCTAGGGGGTGCTCAGCGATGTTTGCGACCCCTGTGCGCTCAACCCTAAACCCTAAACCCTGAACCCTGAACCCTGAACCCTGAACCCTGAGCCCGGGCATGTTGGTCCGAAAGACGACCTGCACAGCGGCCGGCCGGACCCGACTCCCATGGAGCAGCTTCCCCATGAACCCGAAGCCCCAAAACCCTAAGCCCCAAGCCCTGAACTAAATCCTAAACCCCAAAACCCTATTCCCTAAACCCCAAGCCCTAAACCCTAAACCCCTGCAAAACCCTAAATCCAATTCTAAGGCATGTTTCCTCTTTGGAAATCGGAAGACATAAGTCGGGTTGCAAATTGGGTGATGAATATGTCAGTGGTTATCATTCCCGTGATACAGTTGCTACAACACATAGATTGTTAGAACACCTTTCGTAAAGTTATGGATATTCAGGGGCCCCTGTTTAGGGTTTAGGGTTTAGGGTTTAGGGTTTAGGGTTTAGGGTTTAGGGTTTAGGGCCCCTACTTTCACAGATTCTAGGTTCAGGGCTTGAGTTTGAGCATGTCTTGCCGCCTTGCCAGGTGCTCTGCCCCTCAACTACCCCCGCATCAGGGTCCAGAGGGTGCCTTAAGGGTGGTACTTTGGGAATCTTGGTTTAGGGTTTAGGGTAGTAGGGTTTAGGGTTTAGGGTTTAGGGTTTGGGCCTAGGGTTTTGCAGAAGCAGGTGTCGACACTGCATCTGCGCTTGCCGGGCATTCAGACCGACGGCATCGAGACGCCCTGACCTCAGCGCTGCACCAAACCCTTTCTGATTTCAGGGCCGCTGTGCCAGCGGCGCTGGTGACAAGGGGCTGTTTTTTGAAGCGCCAGGTAACCCGTGGCCATTGAGTGGGCTACACGCGGAGTATGCCGGCAAGAAAATGGGCTCTAGTAGCTTCGTGTATGCAGTTGGCCCATGCCCTCCCCTGAACATCATCGCTGCGCTCCAACCGCTGGCCACCTTGGCCTGCCACAGAGATGCTGCGGCCGCAGACGTAGGGTTAGGGTTTAGGGTTTAGGGTTTAGGGTTTAGGGTTTAGGGTTTAGGGTTTAGGGTTTAGGGTTTAGGGTTTAGGGTTTAGGGTTTAGAGGAAGAGGCCGCGCAGGCAGCACGTGCTGCGTTGAGCGTGTGTCTGCTGTGCCCTGCGTTCCGATTCACGTGTGTGGGCCTTCAAGCAGGGACCCCCTCCCCCCGAGTTCTGAGGATGGCTTTAAAGGGGCTTACAACCTATACAATTGCTCTTGAATGGGTTATAAGCTACATTATATATAGGTTTAACTTCCTTTGGCCACAGTTATCACAATTAAGGGCCCCTAGTAGTTCTGGCATTCAGTACATATAGATAGGTTGTGGTCTAGGTTCCACAAGCAGAAGCCGCCGTTCGTGGCTGCAAAAGTGTCCCAAAGCCCTCTATAGAACCAGGGTTTAGGGTTTAGGGTTTAGGGTTTAGGGTTTAGGGTTTAGGGTTTAGGGTTTAGGGTCGTAGAACCCAAGATCTGCAACCTTGAGCCCGTCTCCATGTGGGACTCGGGGCTTAGTCTTCTGGGGTTTAGGCTTGAGGGTCAGTTGAGGGTCAAGGGCTTCAGCCCCAAATCCCCAAGCCATCGAACTCCCAAGCAAAGGGTTTAGGGTTTAGGGTTTAGGGTTTAGGGTTTAAGGTTAGGGTTTAGGGTTTAGGGTTTAGGGTTTAAGGTTAGGGTTTAGGGTTTAGGGCTCAGGGCCCCAATCCATCACCTCTATCTCAATCTTCTTGCACATCATAACCTCTGACTTTCATAACTTTTTGTTACCAGGGGGGGGGGGGGGGGGGGGGTGTTGGGGTCTTGTGTCCCATCTGCTCTTCGAATCTTGGTTTAGGGTTTAGTGGTCAGGGTCTACTAAGATTTCGGGAAGTTTCTACCTTGCGTCCCCCTAGCTTACCCTTTGTAAGGGACTATTTGGGGTACCCAAATTCGCCAAATTTCCTGCTAAGAACTCGCACGAGGGCGTTGCATATCAGAGGCTCCACTGGCAGGTTCAGAGTCTAGGATCCAGAGTAGGCTCTTATTCCCTCTTTTCAGGGCTTAGGTTCTCTGATAAGCCCCTTTAAGCCAGAAAGGGTACGTACCCTGTTGTATGCCTAGGTTCTTCTTGAATCTAGTATTCAAAACTTGCCTCGGGCTTCGCCCGCATTTGCTGGACCCGCCAATGGCACCCTTGCCTAACAAACCTATTACCCTAAGCGCCTAAATGGTTGACCCCTGACACTCCGAAACCCTGAAGCCAAAAAGACCTAAGCCTTAAACCCAAAACCCTAAACCCTAAGCCCCAATCAAACAAGGGTTCTCCTGACTCCTAGGTTGCGGGGAACTCAGTTGAAGGTTTGGAGTGTTCCATTGAGGTACGGCGTAACGCCCGACGGCCGGATGATGTTTCTCATATACACCGCCCGGGGCCCAGCTGATCAACCCCCAAACCTCAATAGGGATTATAGTACCCCCGATTATAAACCCTAGTAGGACTGTTGTATAAGGTAGAACCCCCAAACCTTAAACCCTAAACCCTAAGGATACTTAAGGGTCCTTCCGGTAAAGTTTAAAGCCCCTGAACTCCAAGCCCAAAGCCCGCAAGTTCGCACAGCCCATTTCAACCCTAAGCCCCCTAAGCCCTCTAGACCCTCAATCCTACAAACCCTAAATCCTATAAACCCCAAGACCCTAAAACCGATAAACCCAAAGCCCCTATATCCTAGAAACCCTACGCCCTTAGATCCTAAACCCTAAACCCCAAGCCCTGAACCCTAAGCACTAGACGCCAAGCATCCTAAGCCCTGCCCCTAAATCCCATAACCCCTAGGCCCCTAAATCCCATAAACTCTAAAGCCCCTAAATCCCAAACCCTAACCCCGAACACCCCCAGAGTCGGCTTCTTATAGCTTAACTTAAGCCCTGGCCGGTTTTGGTGCTTTTGGGTGCGGGGGGGGGGGGGGTAGTTGTTTTTGTCACTTAAGGTTTAGAGTTTGAGTCTTTTTTGTTCAAGGTTTGAATTTGTTGTGGCAGTTTTTTGCCCTATTGGGTTTAGGGTGCAGGGTTTGAGGGTTCAGGGCAACATTCCAGGAGAATAGGCCGTTTAGAACACCACCTGCCGCTGCAATCAGCGACACATGCGGATTGCCACCGAGTTGGCGTTGGCGAGTGTTTTGTCCCTGTGCCTGTTGTTTATATTTTTTGTTGTTGCTTAGACCCTAAACCCTAAACCCTGGAATTGCCGGCCCATGTATGTCCAAGTGCGCAGCCTATGCTTTTTTCACAAAGCCTTGCAAGCCAAAAGTGTGAGCCCAAGAATGCTGTTCAGTGGTACATCAGAATTATCTCGCCATGCTTTCTGTGAAATAAATCAGGAAGACCGAGTATGAAGTCAGATCTCAGGATGGCAGCACTGTGAGAGTCAAGTTGGAAAAAACAAGAGAGAACGAAGTTCTTTGGACAAGGTCGTGGTGGATTCTGCTGACACAGAACAGAACCGATGCGAGGGGTGTTGTCATGGGTGATGTCTGCACTAGAAGCGCTTTGTCCCTGGCCAGTTATGACTACATGAGGGGCAGTGGCAGATCGGTCGGTTATGGCTTGACCATCCCGAGTGGAGGGAACGATGCTGCGTAACCGGCGTTGTTGATGACCCTGAACCCTAAACCCTATACCCTAAACCCTAAACCCTAGACCCTAAACCCCAAACCCCAAACCCCAAACCCCGAAGCCCAAACCCCAAACCCCAAACCCCAAACCCCAAACCCCAAACCCTAAACCCTAAACCCTGGTCAAAACATGGCCTGGTGGACTGCCTATGCGCAGCCCTTCAAGCGAAATTCTGGGGGTAAGAGGCAGAGGTTTAGGGTTTAGGGTTTAAGGTTTAAGGGTTTCGAGAATCCTGGAGAGCTGACTTTCTCGATAGGTTGGTCCCTGAATCCCGGTTCAGGGGTTTGGGGTTTAAGGTTTGGAGTTCAGGGTTTAGGTTTTCGGATGATCCCTAAACCCAGCAAGCCTCAAACCTCACACATACATACACATATACTTATATACATACATATGTATATATATATATGTGTGTATGCATCTATTTAAGTAATGTACTCCTCAGCACTTCTAAACCCTTAACTCTAAGCCCTAAGCCATAAAACCCTTTCAGGGTTCCTATGAAAGACCCTATCCTAAATCCTGGACACTACATCCTGCAAGCCTTCAACCCTATACTCCTCAAACCTTAACACCTAAAGCCTATAAAGCCTAAAACCCTAAACCCTTGCAGAAAAGGTTCCCTTTCGCATCTTTACCGCCGAAACGACCGACGCCCTGGAGTCCACGCAGCATCCTCACCTTTTCGCCGTTTAGGGTTTAGGGTTCAGGGTTGAGGGTTCAGAGTTGAGGGTTCAGGGTTTAGGGTTCAGAGTTGAGGGTTTTTTTTTAGGGGTTTAGGGTTCAAGCAAGACCTTAGGTGCTTGGGGTCTTGAGGTTTTGGATTTGTGGTTCAGTCAAGGGAGTCCAGCTTGGATCCCCGCAAGGGTGTACTCCTACGAGGTTCCCGAAATAAACTCCCAAGATGGCCACTGTGTTCCCTTGCAGGGTTTAGGATTTCGGGTTTAGGGTTTAGGGTTTAGGGTGCACAGGATCGTTTGGAAATGGCCCCCCCCCCCCCCCCCCCGCCCCCCCCCCCCCCACCCCCCCCCCCGCCCCCCCCCCCCCCCCCCGCCCCCCCCCGCCCCCCCCCGCCCCCCCCCCGCCCCCCCCCCCCCAAAAAAAAAAAAAAAAAAACCAAGAGAACAACCTTAGGGGTCCAAGGGGGAGTCTCATGACAAACCCTAAACCCTAAACCCTAAACCCTAAACCCTATAGGGATGGAATCAGGGCGGCTTAGGCTGCAGGGTTAGCATGGGGAGCCACAGACACTTCCGGAACCCTTGTCCTGGCGTGGGCGCTGTTGGGTTTAGGGTTTAGGGTTCAGGGTTTAGGGTTTAGGGTTTGGGGTTTAGGGCTTAGGGCTTAGGGTTTAGGGCTTGGGTTTCTTTAGGGTTTAGAGTTTAGGGATGTTTTTTTCTTGGTCTTCGAGCTGCTCAGGTTTCGTTCAGTCCTGTTTTTAGCACGTCTTGGCAGAAGTTTTGATGGTGGGTGTTTATGGGAAGTACGACTCCCGAACGGCTAAGCCGGCTCAACCCATGCGACCTTGACCGTGTGCGCTGTGAGGTTTTGCTCAGATATGCGCCGCGTCGACTGGACGGTGTCACACTTGGCTCGAAGGTTTTCGGGTTTAGGGTTTAGGGTTCAGTGCTTATAGGGTCTAGGGTTCAGGGCTTAGGGTTTAGGAGCAGGGATTGAAACACCAAAGCTCGATGTGCTTATCTCTTGTGTCTGAAGGCTGCCACCCTCAACTCTCAAACTCAAACCCTTTCCATTTAGCTAGAACGCAGAGATGTCCTTCTGTGTCAATAAACAAAAGGCAGGATGACTGCAAAACCTGGTTAAAGAGTCTAGGTGATGAATAGGGACTATAACTTACTGGCTCAAAACCCAACTTTTCAGCTTTTGGGCTTCTTATGAGGTAGTTTACTCTGAAAGTTTCAACTTTTATTTCCTTGCGTTTTGGGCCAGTGAGATAATCGGGGATCCTATCATCCCAATCAAGGACTGTTAGTGTAAGGGGGAGCATCGCAACATAAGCCCAGCACCCAAAACTGGCCAGAGCCCAACCTTGGCAAGCTCCTAGACCTGGCTTAGGGTTTAGGGTTTAGGGTTTAGGGTTTAGGGTTTAGGGCTTAGGGTTTAGGGTTTAGGGTTTAATCCCATGTTCCCCAACACTCTAGAAGCCACTGTAACTCCCGAAGCTCCCCCTCAAACGTCCAGAAACCCTAGGCCCAAAACCCGAAACACTGAGCCCGAATCGACATCATAGGATAACCCTAAACCCCAAACCCTAAACCCTAAAACCCCCCTATGATATAAGAGAAACCCAGGCCAGCAGCGGGGCCAGGGTCGACGTCGAGTTCGTGGCAGGAGCTCGCTTGCCCGGTTGGGGGTCGAGGGTTTGGGGTTCAGAGGTTTGGGGGTTGTGGTTTATAGTAGGCTTTAGGGTTTTGGGTTTGGGCTTATAGTTGGGTTTCGGGTTGAGGGTTCAGGGTGGCTTGGCATAGCCGGCACAACCCCAAATCCCTAGATTCTTATGCTGGGCTTCACGCAATTCTCGTGATGATTCAGGGACAGCGCAAACCACAGTAGTCATCGCAAAATCAGAAACTGAGCCCTAAGCAAAGCAGCCCCCTACACCACCAACCCGAAACCCCAAACCCGAAACCCCAAACCCCAAACCCTAAACCCTAAACCCTAAACCCTAAACCCTAAACCCTAAACCCTAAACCCGCTTGTAAAAATTCAGGGCTCGGAGCCCCCTACGAACAATCCAGCCCATCGCTCGGAAAAGGACGCGACCGGCGCGTCTTCCGCGCGGATGGACGAATTCTGGAGGTGTCAGGGTTGTATATGGGGCTTACATAGGGTGTTTAGGGTTTAGGGTTTAGGGTTAGAAATATACACCCTTCTTCATATAGGGTTTACATAGGGTTTAGGGTCCTTGCAGGGTATAGAGTTCAGAGTTCAGGCTTTCACACACACTGACTAACATCTTATATGCTGTGTCGCACCAGAAAGTCCTACATCTTAGTAGCTGCGTAGGAAACGTTGAACCTTTTGGCATACGATTCACTCCTGCCATAGATCAAAGGTTAACCATGTGTAGGTCCGGGGTATGCAGCAACTAGGATTTGGTGTTTCGAAAGGATTTCAAACACTAACGCTCTTAGTCCTGGGACCTGGTTAAGTCCTGTCTCAAACCCTAGACCCTGAACCTTAAACCGTAAACATACTAGGAATATAAACCCTGCAACAGTCTGGGACATTGATATGTGGTCATGTTAGCCCTTATCCCTAATACAGACCCCCAAAGAGTAGGATTCCCTTACAATGAGGACCCCAATAAGGTACCCCAATATCGGAAACTCCGATTGGGGTTTGGTGGTTGCTTTGGGGCTTAGAGCCACAGGGCTTTAGGTTGTTGTTGTTGTTCTTTTTTTTTAGGGTTTCAGGATGCCGGGTGGAGGGTGTAGGCTGAAGGGTTTTTGACCTTAAGCTGTATAGGGTTTAAGTAGTGGTGCGGGCTCGAGACCGTAAACACTCTATGCCCCTAGCCCGAAACGTATAGGGCTTAGGGGTTTAGACCTTTAACCCCGAAAGTCCCTAAACCCTAAACCCTAAACCCTAAACCCTAACCCCTAACCCCTAAACCCTAAACCCTAAACCCTAAACCCTAAACCCTAAACCCTAAACCCTAAACCCTAAACCCTAAACCCTAAACCCTAAACCCTTAACCTAACCTCGCCCTTTGGTGCACCAGGCTCGAAGCGCGTGCGCCGCTGAGGGGGTTGATGATACGAGCGTAGAACTGCTCGGGTTTGCCTGAGCGCAGTCCCCTTATCTGGCGGACAGCCGAATAGCTAAGAGTATACCTAAGCCCTGTAATCAATCATTTCGGAGTATTCCTAAACCCTAAACCCTAAACCCTAAACCCTAAACCCTAATTTGTTCAGTCTGGGTACGCAGGACTCAGGGTTGAGCACCGAGCAGGGTTGGGCATTTTTGGCTCGGGTTCAGAACGGCATCGGCTCGCAGAGTTGAGAACCCTAAGCCCTAAGCCCTAAGCCCTAAGCCCTAAACCCTAAACCCTAAACCCTAAACCCTAAACCCTACAAGGAGGGGCCCCCTAGTTATGAGTAGAGTTCTAAGTACCCTACATTGGGTTATAAGGATCCTAACTTAGGCTACAAGTCCCTTATCTATAGTTGTATAGTAAGGGGGCCCCTCCTTGTAGAGGGTGTGGGGTCATGAGTTGGGGGTTTAGGCCTCTTCTTTGCGTTTTTGTTTTCGAGTCCGTCACCACTTGATCGGGTCTTCGGACGCTACGAGGGCACAGGCCAGCGCAAGCCGTCATAGAAGTACTCCAACAATGGCGACTTCGACGGGTGCGACAGGTTGAGTCACTTCGCCATGGCCGCCTGTGCCACCCAAATGGCCAGCTTCGCGAAGATGGGGGTGAAGCTCGTGGTTGCGGATGGGACCAAGCTATCAGCCACCACGATGGCCACGGCTGCCAAGACAGCTGGCATGAAGCTCCAGATCTTGGAGGTGACCTGCGACCCCTTGTCGGGCAAAGCGGCGCAAGATCACCCGGAGCAGGAGCGCGCCGACTTAGGACTTCTAGGGCTTAGGTCTTAGGGTTTAGGGCTTAGGGTTTCGGTTAGGGTTTCGGGTTTAGGGTTTCGGGTTTAGGGTGTAGGTTTTAGGGTTTGGGTTTTCCAGGGTATCGCTCCTGAGCACTCCGGCCTTCTAAAGGTGCCAAGATTTCCGGAGGTTGCGTGAAGGCTCATCTTGCAACATGCCCCACAGCCCCTAAGAACCCCAAAAACTCCTGAACCCTAAGCCCTAAACCCTAAACCCTACCCCAAAATGCCTCAGCAACCTCAGCTTACCCTGGAGCCTATAAGCCCAAAGTCCCGAAAGCCCCAACATGCCCTACAACAGGCCCTACAACCCCCAAACAGAAGAACCCCAAATCCCAAACCCCAAACCCTAAACCCCAAACCCAAATCCCAAAGCCATGAGCCCTGAGCCCTGAGCCCTGAGCCCTAAACCCTAAACTGAACCCTAAGCCCCGAGCGCTAGCAATCCCCGAGCCCCAAGCCCCACTCCCGAATCTCTAAACCCTGAAGCCAACTAATAGACCCCAAGCCCTAAATCCTAAACCAGACACCCGAAACCCCAAACCCAAAACCCTAAAACCTTAAACCTAAACCCGAAACCAGAAGCCCTAAACCCTACGAAACCCTACACCCTAAAAAACCCCAAACACCCAGCCCGCCAAGCCCTCGTCCAGGTACTTCCGCTCCATGCTCGTGGGGGGAATGAGGGAGGCCCGGGTTCTACCTTTTTGCTGTTCAGGGTTTGGGGTTCAGGGTTGGGGGTTTAGGGTTTCGGGTTTGGGGATCTTGGTGTGGGGTTTGGGTGCTGACTACTGCTACTCCGCCACCCGTTTAGTTGCGAGGATATCTGGTCCTTGTTTGGGTGGGGGCTGCATAGGATCCCAATCATGGTATTGAGAAGCCTCCCGAAATTTGTGTGAGGGGGACGTATTAAATCAACAACTCTAAGCCCTAAACCCGAAACCAAACCCTAATGATCGGGTCTCAGCTTCACGGCCTTTTTGGAGGTTTTCGAGCTCCAAGCATTAGGTCCCCAAAGCCCTAAACGTGGATCGCCGGCGCGCCGCCGTTCCCCCTGATGCAGCCCCGCGGCAGCCCCACCACCACCGACCTGTCAAGCGACGGCGGCAAGGTTCCCGCCCCACCTTGGCCACTAGGGAGGCGCCTGGCCATCCTGGAGAGGACGGCGAGGGCGAGACTCCTGATAAAGATGGCCTGTGACCGTGGCTAGATTGTGTTCACTGCCCCTAAACCCTAAACCCTACAAGCCTTATCCCGAAACCCCAAAACTTGGCCCAAACTGCGGAAGCAGTGCTATCCGAGGCTTTGGTTGTTGCGCCTTTAAAGATTAAAGAGGCTTCGGTGGCGGCTCGGACGAATTTCAACAGAAAGCGGGTTCCCCTTCCTCTCCTAGGTTGATGAAGCCCTAAACCCTAAACCCTCAACCCTAAACCCTAAACCCTAAACCCTACATAAAACCTTCTAAACACCTGGCTTTTGGGGCAGACTTTTCGACCGCAGGCGACGACGGGAGCTCAGATCGAGCTGGGGGAGGACGTCAATGGCGATGCAGCCGGGCTGCGGCTATGGGGTTTAGGGTTTAGGGCTTAGGGCTTAGGGTTTAGGGTTTAGGGTTTAGGGTGTAGGGTTTAGGTTCTAGGGTTTACCCTAAGGGTCCGTGTACCGTAGTAGTGGACATGCCCGGAGGATCTTTGAAGCCTTCCCTTATAGGAATACTTGGGAATATTTTGTGAATATGTGGGCACTATGATTCCTAAGAAACAGCTACAATTTGATTTGTGTTGATAGGTTCCAAGTTGAGTATAGTTCCTTCAGCTCAGACATGCAGCTGAGACATACGGAGGTCTTAGGGGTTTACATGTTGGCTTTAAGGGCCCTGAAGTGGGTTCGAAGTCATATTATTTAAAGGGCAGAATGTCCTTAACACAAGTTCGTATATATACATATATATATATGTATATATATTTATTTTTTATAAGGCCCCAACTTGTAGGGTCTTTGCTACCCCTGACATGAACAACGCCAATCCGAGCTTAGGCATAGCTAAGGGAGTACTTAGGGTCTTATTCTCGGACCCAGAGTAGGCCCTCATTCCCTTCCAAAAAGGGCACCCTTCATATTCCTACGTTGCTCGTATTTTTGGATGGGGTATGTAGCCTAACCTCAAGACTGCCAAACCCAATAAGTTTGGGGTTTCCAGATAGTTTCTGGCTGAACCCTAGTAGGCCCTAGACCCTGAGACTTTGTACTGACTCCCCAGCCCTGATCCCTAAACCTAACTCCCAAGCCCCGAACCCTAAATCCTAAATCCCCAAAACCCCGAAACCCCAAATCCTGAACCTTGCCCCCAAAAGCAGCCCATACCCTCAAGCTCCGAAGCACTAGAGCCCAAACCCAAGCGACGAGACGCAAAACCCGAAGCCCATTAAAGCCCCCCCAAAAAGCCTTGCAGCCCTAAAAGCCCTAAAAGCCCTGAAGCCCCCAAATCCCCCCAAATCCCTCCAAAAGCCTCCAAATCACCCCAAAACCCTCCTATACAACCGAAAACACCCTAAACACCTTACAGCACGGCAAAATCCTCACGCCTAACCCTAAACCCTAAGCCCTAAACCCTAAACCCTAAACCCTGAACCCTGAACCCTGAACCCTAAAGAAAGCCAGGCCTGCACCCCTAAACCCTAAGCCCTAAACCCTAAACCCTAAACCCTGAACCCTGAACCCTGAACCCTGAACCCTAAACTCCCCAAAGCCCGACAAAACCCTAAAGCAACTCGCAGCCACGGGGTGCTCAAATCTTTAAACAGCAAAGGGGGAACCTGGCCGGGCAGCCCCGACTCCTTGGTGGCGGTTTAGGGTGTTGTTGTTGTTGTTGTTGTTGTTGTTGTTGTTGTTGTTGTTGTTGTTGTTGTTGTTGTTGTTGTTGTTGTTGTTGTTGTTGTTGTTGTTGTTGTTTTTTTTTGGGGGGGGGGCTTCACGATTTCGGGTTTGGGGGCGTTTATATCATATACATACACACACAGACACACGCACACACACACACACAGAAATATATATATATATATATATGTATGTATAGATACATATATATGTACACATTTGTTTTGCGTGTGTGTAGCGTTTTCGTCTTTTCGTGTTTTCGGTTTATGGTGTTTAGGGCTTGAGGTGACCCTCCCGAAGAAGAACATGGCATCTCCGTGAAAAAGTGTTCCCAAACACCCCAAGGGTTTAGGGTTTAGGGTTTCGGGTTTAGGGTTTAGGGTTGCCCCCCACCTAAACTAACAGTCCTTAATAGATATTATCAGTACCCCCTAGTAGAGTTCCTTTTAAGGACTTTTCGTGCAAACATCCCAAGTTTAGGGTCGGGGGGGCTGAGGGTGTGCCCCAGAGGTCCAAAGTAAGTACCGGGTTAGCCAGGCTGGGGGTTTAGGGTTTAGGGTTTAGGGTTTAGGGTTTAGGGTGTAGGGTTTCGGGTTTAGGGTTTAGGGTTTAGGGTTTAGGGGAGGTTCAGGAGTTGAGGCAGTTGGAGCCCTGAAGAGGTGTAGGGGAGTTCGGGTGTTTAGGGTTCAGGGTTTAGGGTTTAGGGTTTGGGTTTGCTTGGAGGATCGGGGGATTTAAAGTAGGGTTAAAAGTACCCTAATTGCGGAGCAATTGTAAGCATACTTACCTTACTTATAAGCCCACTTACCTAAGTCCCCTGATCCTTTAAGTAGGGTTTGGGGTGGGGTTTAGGTTACGGCCAGGCGCTCGCTATCATTCCAGACCTTGAGAACACAACACCTCGGTTTTTGTCGGTTGTGACTGTCAAGCCCCTTGTAGGTTTCCTAGGGAACCTACAAAAATGAGTAGGTTTGGTTTCTTCAGAGGCAGTACTTACAGGCACAGGTTTAAGAGTTCAACCCCAAAGCCCAATAAAGCCCCAGCCGCACGAGTGCAGGCTTGAGGACACGCACCTCAGTGGTACTTACTTGGGCGGAAAGTGGCTACGTAGGAACGACTTGAAAGCCGAGTAAGTATGCACTATTTAGGCAGACAAAGGGACGTGCAGATTTCTGCAGCTTCCGGCTTTTTTGAACATATATAAACACATATTCTTTGCTGCCTCACTCCACAGCTGACAATCTGTAGTATAAGCCCTTTTTTATCAGAAGGGCTCCCTTTCTATAATGGCTTGAAGTATGTATTCGGCTTGTAGCCCATTTTCGGGCCAGTTTTATGTTTCTAGTTCGCTTATAACTTTGGGCCCTGCTACCGGTATCAGCCCTGAATCGCAATGACACCCGAAATCCCTAAACCGTAAACCCTAAACCCTAAACCCTAGCCCTAACCAAAGACACCCGGAATCCCTCCCAGGATTGTTCTCCCCATGTCCGCGGCTCGTATGCTCGCCGCCCGGCGCCTACTTCGTGTGCCTGGGCCAGCGCTGACCAGGGCCGTGCCAACAGGCGACGGAAGGGTTTAGGGTTTAGGGTTTGGGGTTTAGGGTTTAGGGTTTAGGGTTTAGGGTTTGGGGTTTGGGGTTTGGGGTTTAGGGTTTGGGGTGCAAGGTTGAACCTTCAGGGAATGTGGGTTCAAGGCTTCAACCTTCCGAGAATTTGGGTTTCGGGTTTAAGGCTGGACCTGTGGATGTTCCCCCTTATCCTAACAGTCCTTAAAGGGGGTATTGTACCCTCTATGATAACCCCTATTAAGGACTGTTAGTATAAGGGGGAGCATCTCAAGTTGAACCTTGTAGGTTTGGGGTTCAATCTTGAACCTTGTGGTGTTCTAGGGTTGACACCTTGGGGTTTTGGGGGTTACAGGGTGGGGCCCCCTAGTTATAAGTAGAGTTATAAGGGCCCTAAATTGGGTTATAAGGACCCTATGTTAGGTTATAAGTCCCTTAACTGCAGTTAGTACAGTAAGGGGGCCCCACCCTGTAGGATGTCATCGGGGACCCCGTAGCTTCGCCTCCTTTCGATGGCTGGCCACTTTTTCCAGAAGTCTTGTCGGTGGTAAAGTTCTCAGAGTTGTTGGCTTGCCCTAAACCCTAAACCCGAAAAGCCCGGAGGGCCAACGAAACCCTAATCCCTATAACCCCCCCCCCCCCCCACCCAAGGCGCACCCGTACTTTGATTTGCTGCCCTTTGTAATCCTTAATATTAATTTAGGGAAGTAGCCCACAAAGTATGTACTTATTTCCCTTGGGTCACTGAAAACCTTAGCACGCTACATCCCTGGGCTCCTCAACTCATGAACACTATATGGCTGCAAAGGTTTGGCGCAAAGGAACGTGCGCGGACACGCGGACGCGCGGACGCGCGGACATGCGGACGCGGACATGCGGACGCGCGACGCGCAGTCGCGCGGACGAGCGGACGCGCGGACAGGCGGACGCGCGGACACGCCGACGCGCGGACACGCGGTGCGCGGACGCGCGGACACGACGCGCGGATGCGCGGACACGCGGGTGCGCGGACGCGCGGACGCGCGGACACGCGGGTGCGCGGACATGCGGATGCGCGACGCGCGGACGCGCAGTCGCACGGACGCGCGGACGCGCGGACACGCGGACGCGCGGACACTCAGATGCGCGGACGCGCGGACACGTGGACTCGAACATGCGGACGCGCGGGCACGATGAACCACTGACGCGCACACGGACGTGCGAAACTAAAAGTGTTCAGACGCGCGAACGTATAGGCGGATGTATGCATTCGCTGGAAAACATATACCTCATCTAAGACTTTCGGTTTCGGAATGTGACTTCTTCTTGCGCGGGACTTGCAGATGAAATGCGTTCCTGACATATCTTTCGGAAAAGCTCCCACAAGGTGGAGCGATTTTGTTTCGTAGCTATTTGCAGCTCCGGGCTTACAGAAATCTTGAAGTGAGGTTTGGGGGCCTAGAAAACTGGGGGCAGTTTCGAGATCTGGGGAAGGGGCCCAACCCTTTTCTTGTGGTTGGGTTTAGCAACCCCCTCTCGCGGCCCAGCTGGGGGGGTTTAGGGGTTTGGGGTTTCAGCAAACCCAACCCCCTCTTGTCGGGGTCCAGATGGGGGGTTTGGGTTCTTTGGGGCTGTATTTCAAACAAACTGCAGGGGGGGTTGGTTTTCGGGGTTTGGGGCTGCAGTTCAAGCGTTCCCCCTTCGGGTCGAGATGGGGTGTTGGGTTTAAACCCAACCGTACTTCTGGGGGTCTGGATAGGGGGGGGAGGTTGGGTTCAGAGGTTTGGGGCAAACCCAACCCCCCCCTTCTCGGGGTCCAGATGGGGGGGTTGGTTTTGGGTTTGGGTTCAAGCAAACCGTGAGATAGGGGGGCTTGGGCTGTATGTCAAGCAAACAAACCCCCTTCTCGCAGTCCAGAGGAGGGGGTTTTGGGATTGGGGGTTTGGGGCTGTATCCCCATGGGTTGGCCCAACCCCGTTCTCGGGGTGCAGAATGGGGGTTGAACTCGGGGGTACCGATGGAAGGGGTTGGGTATTTCAAGCAAAGGTCTAGGAGGGGGGGGGGTTGGGTTTTGGGGTTTGAGCCTTTTCAAGCATTCAGATTGGGGGGCTTGGGTGTAGGGGTTTGGGGCTGTGTTTCAAGCAAACCCCGGTGAAGATGGGGCGGGTTGGGTTTGGGGGTTTGGGGCTGTTACAAGCAAACCCAACCCCCCCCTTGTCGGGGTCGAGATGGGGGGTTGGGTTTAAAGGTTTGGAGGTTGTTTCACTGAAACATTGTTTCGGATTCAGGGGTGCTCTGCAATTCGGGGGCAGAATCTCTAGTCTCGTGTTGGGGCTTCGGGGTTTCCACTGGTCCTTTCGAAAAAGTGTCGGACTTGCACTGCGCTCTGTGTGGGTGAGCATGGACTTCTTTGGTGCCCTCACTGCGCGGATATTGCCACGAACCCGAGACAGCATGGACCCGCGCAAGCGCGCTGACACGGCCCAGAGACACTCGGACGCGCGGACGGACACGCGGACGCGTGGACGGACACGCGGACGCGTGGACTCGCGGACACACATGGACGCGCGCACGTGCGGATGCGCGGAAATGGGGACGCGCGGACGCGCGGACGCGCGGACCCGCGGACCCGCGGACGCGCGGACCGCGGACGCGCGGACACGAGGACGCGCGGACCCGCGGACCCGCGGACGCGCGGACGCGCGGACGCGCGTACACGCGGACGCGCGGACGTGCGGCGCGGACGCGGCTACCTGACGTTCATAAGTCGGGCTCCTCTAGGACCTGAAAATGCCTTGTGAAGGTTCCGAGTCTGGGCCCTTAATTTGGGTCCCTTGGTACATATCCCTTGTCTCACTACAAAAACAGGGCCCATACTTCGGATCCCTTGAGCAAGGGTAAGGGACCATACTAAGGGCTCATGGTTCCTACACCCTAAACCCTAAACCCTAAACCCTAAACGCTAAACGCTAAACGCTAAACGCTAAACGCTAAACGCTTCTGCCCTCGCCACGGAGGTGTCTTTAGCCTTCCGCGGGCTACTGCGCCTGGGATGCGTCTGGGGGCTTGCTTCGATTTGCATGCGAGCAGCTCAGGGCTTATGAGGTTCAGGGTTCAGGGTTTAGGGTTTCGGGTTTAGGGCTTAGGGCGTAGGGTTTCGGGTTTAGGGTTTAGGGTTCAAAGCTCAGCTCTGGGGGGGTGCGTGCTTCGTATACCCTAAACCCGAATCCTGAACCCTAAGCCCTTTTCAAACAGTAGCCTTTATCGGGTTTAGGGTTTAAGGTTTATAGGGTTTGGAGTTTAGGGTTTAGGGTTTGGGGTTTGGGTTTGGGGTTTAAATAGGGTCTAAGGTTGGGGTGTTCCCCTTTTTACTCACAGTCCTTAATAGAGATTCTAGCCCCCCCCCCCATGATTATCCCTATTGAGGACTGTTAGTATATGGGGGAAGACAAGTTTAAGGGTTCAGGGTTGAGGCTCTATAGGGTTGTTTGTATTCAACATCCGGCTGTTTGGTGTAGGGACCCTTCAAGGGGTTAGGGTTTAGGGTTTAGGGTTTAGGGTTTAGGGTTTAGGGTTTAGGGTTTAGGGTCTGAGCAAGGCACCGGCAGTTTTGTCGCGCCACTTCTCGCATCCCGACTTCGCGCCGCAGAGCAACATCTCGGGGGCGGAGGACAACAAAGTCCAGGCCGGTCGCTGAACTTTCACCCTATAGGGTTGGGTTTGGGTTTTAGGGTTTAGGGCGTTTAGGGTTTAGAGTTTGAAGAGGTTTAGGGCATAGGGTTTAGGGTTTATTTAGGGTGCAGGTCTACAGCCTAACCCAGCAAGCGGAGCTGAGTGCACCTGGGAAAACTGCGCTGAGTTTCCGGGCTTAAGGCTTAAACACCAAGTCTGCACCAACTACCAGTACCTCCATGCTGGGGGGTGATGGAAAATCCCTTCCCCTATACATGCAACCCCCCTTTCAGGCACCCCAACTGAACATTCCTAGAGAAACTAGAGTCCATGAAGGGGCCGGGTGCATATTTTTTGGCAAGGGTTTAAACCCTAAACCCTAAACCCTAAACCCTAAAGCCCTAAACCCTAAAACCCTAAGCCCTTTTTGGCATTTAGGGCCTATTTTAGTTTGCCGAGTAGCTTGGGCTTAAGGTTAACAGGTGTTTGAGTCGAACCTGAGGCGACACAGCTCTTGTGCTCCTAAGCCAAAGCGTGGGTTTAGGGTTTAGGGTTTAGGGTTTAGGGTTTAGGGTTTAGGGTTTCTGGTTTAGGATTTAGGGTTTAGGGTTTAGGGTTAGGGTTTAGGGTTTAGGCTTTAGGCTTGAGGCTTTAGGCTTTAGGCTTTAGGGTTTAGGCAAACCCGTACACACCCCTAAACCCTCAACGCCGTAAGCTCTTATAGTTTAAGCCCTAGCCCCTAAACCGCTGCAAGCTTGCAGGAAGGGTTCTCATTGTTCTCAGGATTCTGGAACTCGTGGGGGTTGTTGTCGAAGGAGTTCTCACACGAAGGCTCCATATACCTAAACAGGTTTAGGGTGTAGGGTTTGGGATTTGGCAGGTTTAGGGCTCAGGGCGTACTTGGGTTTGAAAAGTGTGTGAGGACCAAGCATGTACTAGTTGGGCCGTAGGATCAGGGTGTCTCAGGTGGGGTTTCAAGGTTGCAGGTTGTTAAAGGCCTGTAGGCTTTGAAGGTTTTGGGTTTTTTTCCTCTGTGGGTTTTGGGGTTCTGGGCAGGGCTTTTGGGCTTGAGGTTTTGGGCTCCCTGAAGGTTAGTTAGGGTGCTTTGAATAGCTGCTGAAAAGAACAGGACATGCTGAAGCAGCTCGTGTCCGAGAACAAGGCTTGACTTGGACTTGGGCTTAGGCTTAGGGCTTAGGGCTTAGGTGTTGGGGCGCAGGGCTGAGGGTTGAGGGTTTAGGGTTTCGGGTGATGTTTGAGGATCAGTGCGCCCTGGTAGTCCATTCGGCCATGTCGTTCTTGAACAGATATCGAGGTTAGCTAAGCCCCGAAACCCTGTAACCCTATCACCCGAAAACCTGACAACCCTAAACCCTCTATCCCTATAACCCTATAGCCGTATCACTTATCCCTATAACCCAAGAACCCTATAACCCTAAACCCTCTATGCCTCTATCCCTACAACTCTACAACCCTAAACCCTCTATACCTCTATCCCTACAACTCTACAACCCTAAACCCGCCTTCCCTATAACCCTGGAACCCTAAAATGGGCCCTTAAACGGGGATCTCTTACATACCCTATACGACCCAAGGGCCCATACTTCAGAACCCTTTAAAGGAGGTAAGGGACCCTATTACGGACCCGAAACCCTAAACCCTAAACCCTACTCTTCCCCACCCTGAAGCCGAAGGTGGTGCTCTTCATGAAGGGCAATCCAGACTCCCGGCTTCTTAACAGGGCTTAGGGTTTAGGATTGTTGGAACCCAAAACCTGGTTTAGGGTTCAGGGTTCAGGGTTTAGAATTTAGGGTTTGAGGGTCACGCGAGTGGAGCTTCAAAGTTGTCCAACTCTAGACCCTAAACCCAAACAGGATCAAGCAGACCTGCAAAAGGGAGCAGCGCACCAAGAGTTCATGGCCCGAACTCCTCTTGAAGAAGTGCCGCTCCCCATGCAAAATGGCATTCGGCTGGAATGGTTCCTTCCTGACATCATGCACGGCCAATACCTTGGTATCGGCAAGGCCTTGAACGGGTCGCTCTTGAGGTTGGGCACAGGAGCACAAACTCAGGGTCACACAGCCCAGGTTCACCCGTGCCCCCCATAAACGCCACAAACCCCCCGAAACCCTCAACCCTCAACCCTCAACCCTCAACCCTCGACCCTCAACCCTCAACCCTCAACCCTCAACCCTAAACCCTCAACCCTAAACCCTAAACCCTACCCTAGACAAGGTCTACGGGCCTGTAAGGCTTCAGGTAACGCCAGACCCTAAACCGTAAACGCTAACATAAACCCTAAACCCTAAACCCAAAGAGCGTCAAAAGATACCATGACCATCACCCTTTTTTTGCAAGTAAGACCGGCCACCAAGCTAGAAGTAGGAATTAGCGTTTTACGGCTTTAGGGTTTTACGGTTTTAGTGTTTACGGTTTTAGTGCTTTGTGTTCTTCCCATTGCGAAAGTTAGCGCTGGAAGGTAGGGCTCAAGGGTCAGGGTGTAGGATTGAGGATGTTATAGGTTAGGGTTGAGGGTTTAGGGTTTAGGGTTTAGGGTTTAGGGTTTAGGGTTTAGGGTTTAGGGTTTAGGGTTTAGGGTTTAGGGTTTAGGGTTTAGGGTTTAGGGTTTAGGGTTTAGGGGTCCCGGGTTTGGGGGTGTAGTGGAAGCCGATGTGTTGCGTCACGCAGCGAGAAGCTCTAAACCCTGAAACCGGACCTTCGACACTTATGTGATTCCACTCGGAGCAAAGTCCCTATAAAAAAAAAAAAACTAAAGCCCTAAACCCCAAACCTGAAAAGCTCGGCGCTCAAAGCCTTCAAGCTTAAATCCTGGATCCTACAGCTTAAGCCCTGAACCTCCAACCTAACTAACTTCCGCGGGCTGCAACCACCAGGCCCTAAACCCCAGACCTCAAACCCCAAACCCGAAAGCCTAAACCCCAAACCCTAAACCCCAAACCCCAAACCCCAAACCCCAAACCCCAAACCCTAAACCCTAAACCCTAAACCCTAAACCTCTTTGGAGCCCTACAGGGCTCAGGGTTCCAACCTCTTTGCCGAGGATGTTCCCCAGTGCGGCTTCTCCCGTGCAGCCACTCTACTGTGGGAAGGGAGACAGGGCTAGGGTTTGGGGTTTAGGGTTTAGGGTTTAGGGTTTAGGGTTTAGGGTTCAGGGTTTAGGGTTTAGGGTTTAGGGTTTAGGGTTCAGGGTTTAGGGTTTAGGGTTTGGGGTTTAGGGTTTAGGGTTCAGGGTTTTGTGTTTAGGGTTTAGGGTTTGGGGTTTGGGGTTTAGGGTTTGGGGTTTAGGGTTTAGGGTTCGGGCAGGCTTTGGGGTTCAGGAATGAGGATTGAGGGTTGAGGGTTCCAGGTCCGTTTGAGAGTTCGAAGTTTACAGGGTTCAGCCCCCAAGCGCCTCACTGGTTAAAGCCCGGTGGCATGACGATGGCTTAGGGTTCAGGGCTTTGGGCTTGGGCTTTGGCCTGCGTTGCTGAAGTTGACATAGCCAGGTGGCCTCTCAAAAGCCCTAGACGCGCTAGCCCTTAAACCCCAAACCCTAACCCTAAACCCTCAACCCTAAACCCCCAAACCCTGACCCTAAACCCTAAACCCTAAACCCTAAACCCTGAACCCTAAACCCTAAACCCTAAACCCTAAACCCCAAGCCCCAAACCCCAAACCCCAAACCCCAAACCCTATTCTGGCAGCTTTGGGAGTCTGAGGTTGCGCAAGCGCTGGCAGACGAAGGTTTCTCAGACTACGCCTACGTGGACGTGCTGAAGTATCCGGAGGCTGGCTTACGGTTTGGGGTTTAGGGTTTAGGGTTTAGGGTGTAGGGTTTAGGGTTTAGGGTTTTAAAATTGTTTTAGGGTTTTTAGGGTTTTTAGGGTTTTTAGGGTTTTTAGGGTTTCTAGGGTTTTTAGGGTTTTAGGGTTTTTAGGGTTTTTAGGGTTTTTAGGGTTTTTAGGGTTTTTAGGGTTTTTAGGGTTTAGGGTTCGGGGCTTAGGGAAGTCTAGGGCTTACGGTTTAGGGTTTAGGCTTAAGGCTTAGGGGTTCGGGACTTAGGGAAGTTTAGGGTTTAGGGGTGCAGGGTGGGTACAGGATTTGGGGTGGTTTAGGGGTCCACGGTTCAGTTGTTTTTGGGGTTGAAGGCTTGCGGGCTCCGATATGGGATCGTGCACAACCCATCGCCTTCACTCTATGCCCTAAAAGAAGGCTCCTAGCTAGGCCGGAGGAGGGGCCCGTTCAAACCCCCCGCCCTGAGCTTCGGGTTTAGGGTTTAGGGCTGATTCCATCAGTTCGTTCACAGAGAAGAGAACCTCGGGAGTGGCAAAGCCCAAACCAGAGACTCCACTCCCCCTGGCTTCAAGGCACCGCTCAAAGGCTAGAGACTCTAAGCTTTCGGGGTTCGAGCCTAGGGTTTAGTGTCTAAACCTTATAGAACACTGCACCGTAAGCCTTGTTGTTTAGGGTTTAGGGTTTAGGAAAGTTTAGGGGTTAGGGTTTCAGCCTTGGAAAGCCCTGCCACCTCTCTCCCCTGCGGTCATGTAGCCTCCGAATTTGTGCCGAAAATGTGAGTTACCGCGAGTCCATGAGCAACTCACAACCCTAAGCCTAGAGCCCTAAGACCTGGCCTATTGTTCCCGAATGCCTACTACCAGGTTACTACCACTCCTCCACCCCAACCCTGCAACAGCTGCTACGATTTCTAGGGGTACTAAGTAGACTTACTAAGTGAAAGGAGCTTCCATGCAAGTACTGCCACCTCCTCCACCCGAACCATAAAGCAGCTGCGAGACAGCTCCTAGCCTCGAAGAGGCCTACCAGCAAGCACCTCTAAACCCAAGGGATTCAGACTCGCACCCCTAAAGTTGCACCCCCCAAAAGTTCCCCTTAATGTACTCCTAATACGACACTATACATGTTTGTTTAAGGATCTTGAAAAAGGGTCCCCAAGGGTACAGCCTTAAGGTTCCAAGGTACACCCCCTAGATAAACACAAAACACTAAACCCTAAACCCTAAACCCTAAACCCTAAACCCTAAACCCTAAACCCTAAACCCTAGCCCTAAACCCTAAACCCTAGATCCCCGACCAGCAAGCATCCCCGAGGTGCGCGAGGGCGTCAAGAAGTTCTCAGACTGGCCCACGATTCCTCAGCTGTACCGAGGTCGAAAGTGTTAGGGTTTAGGGTTTAGGGTTTAAGGTTTCGGGTTTAGGGTTTAGGGTTTAGGGTTTAGGCTAGGACCCATAATAGGTTCGTATTCCCCATGCGTAACCCCCCCCCCCCCCCCGCTACAGAACGCTGCTTTGGGGATGTGCAGACAAGGTATGTTGACGCCGAGTTCATCGGTGGCTGCGACATTGTCATGCAGATGCTTGGCCTTGGCCTGGCCTTGGAATCCTCAAGAAGCCTGAGAGACCAAGCCGGTATAGGTTTAGGGCTTAGGGCTTAGCGTGGTTTAGAGTTTCGACATTTTGTTGGTTCGTTTTGGCCTTTTGGGTTGGTGCTTGCACTGGGCTGTTATTGACGCAAGGCCCTGAATTCTTAAGCATGAAGCCCTGAAAAAAAAAAACTACCCTATCCCCTGTCCGCCTCCGACCCCACCCTCCTCCATGTTGCAGAATTGACCTCTAGCTCCCAAACCCGATTTCGAGGCTCTCATCTTCCGAGTCTTCCCAAGCCGCATTCTGTTTCGGTTTAGGGTTTAGAGTTTAGGATTTAGGATTTAGGGTTCCGGGTTTAGGGTTTAGTGTTCAGGGTTTAGGGTTTAGTTCGGGCGTGGATGCACTGGTTATATTCCACATGAGTGTGTACATGCTCAGAAATCCATGCCCGAAGAGTAGATGGAGAATCCCGCACGTGTCTACATCCCTGGCCCACAGGGAGCCCTAAGAATATGGTAGGAAGATAAGGGGCATGTCATGTAAACACTGTAAACACCCTGGCAGGTACATTCCTGTTATGTTCCTACTACATTCTTGGGGTTCCTTGTTTGGGGTTTCCATTGAAGTCCCTTGAATATATGCGCGCATGCTAATGAATGGGTATTTTCGGATAGCTCGTATCACCGACACCCAGGGTAGATAACAGGATGCTCTTGGTGCTTTTGTTGTGGCTCCTGCCGTATAGCAAGGAAACCCTTTAACTCGTAAGCCCTTAAACCTTGAAACCCTCAAACCCTAAACCCTGAAACCCGTAAACCCCAAAACCCTCACTCCTCTTAAACCATGAATCCTTAAACCCTGATAAACCCTTAAACCCTAAAACCTAGACCCTAAAACCCTAAACCCTTGTCCAGCCAGGATGCACAAGGAAGGGGAGCTGGCGAAGATTCTGCCTAAGCCGAGTGCTGCAGAGGGCTCCTGAGAGCCCGTCGATGAAGGAGGGGTAGGGTTTAGGGCTGTAGGGTTTTAGGGTTTAGGGTTTAGGGTTTTAGGGCTTGAGGGTTTACGGGTTTAGGGTTCGAGAATTTGAGGGTTTTCGGGTTTCGGGTGGTTGGGTGTCAGGGTTTTTGGTTTAGGGTCTGTTGACGGGTTGCCCCATGGTCCCTTAGTACTAAGGCCCCTTACCTTTTTCAAAAGGGTTCTTAAATGCAGGCCTGTACATGTGCTTTATAGGGTGTATGCGGAGATGAGAGACAACCTTTCGAGTCAATCTCTAAACCCTACACCCTAAACCCTAAACCCTAAACCCTAAACCCTAAACCCTAAACCGGGCTAGTTATCTGGGTTGCTCTCCAGCGCCCAGGATTTGGGGATGATAGGCTATGAGAGGCTGTGTGGCATTGTAGCACGCTTGGGGCTTTAGGCAGTTTGGGAAATCCTAAACCCTAAACCCTAAACCCTAAACCCTAAACCCTAAACCCTAAACCCTAAACCCTAAACCCTAAACCCTAAACCCTAAACCCTAAACCCTAAACTCCAACTTGTTGGGACCCCACTCTCAAAGCACCTAAACCCTGAACCCGAAGCCCTAAACCCCCCCTCCAAAGACCCTAAACCCCAAACCCCCCTCCGAAATCTGAGTGGCAGAGCCTCTCAGAGTGGGGCGCGCAGGGCCTCGAAGGTTTAAGGCTTGGAGTTAGGATTCCGGGTTATAGGGATTTATAGGCTTTGCGGGGTTTGTAGGGTTTTCCGGGCTTGTAGCGCATAGGGCTTGTAGAGTTTCTAGGGTTTACAGGGTCTACAGGGTTTACAGGGTTTGTGCGGTTTGTAGGATTTGCGGGGCGCGAAAGCCTCGAGGCTTTTGCATGGGTTTTGGGGTTTGGCAGCCACGTGAGCTATTCAGAACCCTAAACCCTATAAACCCTAAACCCATTAGGGGTTTAAGATTTTGGGGTTGAGGGTCAAGGTTTAGAGTTGAGTTCTGGGTTTGCGGTCGCTTGTGGGAAGGCCTTTGCCGCCCTCGTACACAGTGTACATACACAACAAAACCCAAGCGGAAGAAGCGCAGTGAGCAGCGAGGACGAAACAGCAGTGTGTGCAGAGAGTGGGTGACCAAAAGCCCTTCTAATTAGGTCCCCGAGTAGTACCCTTGTTCCCTTTTTGTTTCGGGGGGTCCTTATTAAGACGGAATAGTAAGAAAAAGGTTACCTTATTGTTAAGGAGTTGCTGGGGAACCTGGTCTTTTCCATAAGCGACACTGACCTAGTTTCATTCACGACATTCGCAGATCCTGAACCCAAAGTCCTAAGTCGTAAGTCCTAAACCCTAAACCCTAAACCCTTAGCCTAAACCCTAAAACCCTAAACCCTAAACCCTAAACCACCAATCGATCCTGAACCTGAACATCCTGAAGTGTTAGTGGGCCCCTGAACCCAGACCCCCTCGCCCCTTCCAAGAAGCCCTCCATAACAAGGGTGCCTACGTTTAGAGATTAGGATGATTTTACTCTAAGTCCTGAAAAGGCCTAAGTGAGGTGTCCAGCAGGGACCCTCAGTGAACATTGATGGTATATAGAGCATTTAAGGACTTAAGGAAATTTATAGGGTTCATTAGAGCACTTAAGGACTTAGGGAAGTTTATAGGGTTCATTGCGGGGTTTACAGGGTTCAGGGCTCAGGGCTAGGGTTTAGGGTTTAGGGTTTAGGGTTTAGGGGTTAGGGGTTAGGGTTTAGGGGTTCAGGGTTAGCCAAGGCTCTGGAAGCACTGCTCCATTTCCTCCACACTGATCAGTGCAGCACTGAGCAGGCTTTAGGTTTAGGGTTTAGGGTTTAGGGTTTAGGGTTTAGGGGGGTAGGGTGTAGTGTTGGGGGTTTAGAGTCTAGGGTTCAGGAAATCGGGAAGTCTCTAGCTACCGACTGCTACTCCACGCAGAAGGGTCTGCAATCTAAGATCCATTCAGCATGCCCTTTGGGCATTACCCTTAGAAGAAATAGATGGGTCTCGTAACATCCCCCCCTTAAAGCCTTAGACTCCCGTATATTCTCCTTTTAACCCTAAACCCTAACACCCTAACACCCTAAACCCTAAACCCTAAACCCTAAACCCTAAACCCTAAACCCTAAACCCTAGGGGTTTGGGGTATGGTGAATTGTTCTTAGATACAATGGGCTAACTTATCCTGCGAAGGTGGCCACTGGCGAAGGTGGCCCCAACTTCGATTCCTTAGGAGCCCAATAGGTGAGCTTTAAGCTTTTGGGGTACACCCTAAACCCTAAACCCTAAACCCTAAACCCTAAACCCTAACCCCTGCGAAAAGAAAAGTTTAAACTTTTTTGGGCCAGGGTATTGGGCAACTAAGATTTCTTTGGAATCCGAACAAGCCCTTTGGGGGGCCCAGAAATGGCCTGGCATGTTGCCCTCAACTATCCGAAAAGGACCTTTGGGGGGCCCGGAAATGATCCGGCATGTGCCACGGTGATGCACCCAGCAGCCCAACCTTGGATGAGCTGCTCGTGCGAGCTTCCAGGTAAGTGCTCTATCGGATGCCATGCGCTTCTTCTTTCCTGTGAGCCCAGCGCCCCTTGAATCCCTAGATTTTGGGGTGTGGCTTGGGGTCTATTCGCCCAAGGGCGTGAAGTATGACACCTGAACTGTATTAACCCCGAACACCACCCACCCACCCCCCTAAGCCCCGAAACCCCCCCAAACCCTTGCTCCTCCTGAACCCCCAAGCCCGGAAGCTTGCACAGGAACCCTGATGCCGGAAAGGCTGAAGCGCCATAACAGGCTGGTAAGGGCGCATAGAGGTCAGAGGATTCAGCTGAGGGGTTTAGGGTTTAGAGTTTAGAGTTTAGGGTTTAGGGTTTAGGGGTTTAGGGGTTTAGGATTTTACGAGTTGAGGGGTTTTGGGGTGGGGTTGAGGGTCTGTTGGGAAGCAGGGTTTAGGGTGCAGGGTGATAAGGCGAGGACTCACACGATACTCCTTAAGGGAGAGAGGCAGTGTAGTCTGAACACGGCACCATATCTATTCTTCAGCCCCGTGCCCTAAACCTCCTGAAAGCCAAGACCCCTAGACTCCAATCCTGACCCTAAACCCCAAACCCTAAACCCTAAACCCTAAACCCTAAACCCCAAACCCTGCGACAGCCGTGGTGCGCTCCGAGACGCTAAGGTTTGAGCCCGTCCTTCCCCCCGAAAAGGCCGGACAGGGAGGGCGCTCCAGGGTTTAGGGTTTAGGGTTTAGGGTTTAGGGTTTAGGGTTTAGGGTTTAGGGTTTAGGGTTTAGGGTTTAGGGTTTAGGGTTTAGGGTTTAGGGTTCAAGTTCAGGGCTTTTAAGGGGCTTAGGGTTAAGGGTCTTTATGTTGGGTTTAGCATTTTTCGAGTTCAGGACTTTTAAGTGGCTTAGGGTTTAGGGTCTTTAGGGTTTAGGGTTTTTCGAGTTTTGGTGTTTGGTGGTTTTGGGGTGTAGGCTTGAAAGGTTAGGGTTACGGTTTATGGTGGATTTGGGGGTTTAGGGTCAAAGGCTTTAGGCTTTGGTTTTGGAGCGCTCCGGGTTGCACAAAACGGCTTATGGGGTTTACCGGGTACAGGGCTAGACCAGACCCAACTACCTGCACAAATGGCCTGCATGCTCCCATTGACGTACCTCCAGTTTCAACCCTAAACTCTAAACCCTGAACCCGAAACCCTAAACACTAAACCCTGAACCTTTAGGTCTTAAGGGCTTTCAGGACTGGGTTTGGGAGTCGTTGCGGTTGGGGGCTTAGGATTTAGGGTTTACACCCTAAACCTGAAACCCTAAACACAAACCTCAAACCCAAACCCCAAACCCTAAACCCCAAACCCCAAACCCCAAACCCCAAACCCTAAACCCTAAACCCGGGGTTCCATCAGAGTTGCCGAAGGGGAGACCTTACGCCAGGAAGCCAGATCCTTCTCGGGCCCCAAAGTCTTTCAAGCATGGAATTTGAGGGTTTAGGGTTTAGGGTTTAGGGCTTCAAGTGTGCAAGTTCCTGGGGTATTGTCAACGGGTTTATGACATGGTTTGTCATGGATGCTGTAAGGGTTTAGGGTTTGGGGTTTAGGGTTTCGGGTTTTTCTTGTGTTGCCCTTGCCCTGTTCATCTATTTGCTTGAGATGCCCCCGCCACAAAAACATAGCAAGTAAAAACAACAGAAAAAAAATGCTCGCAAAAGGAAGAATATTTGGTTGGTGGTTCTTGAGAAAATAGGTGCTAGGATGCCCAGTAGTATCCTTATTCCTTTTTTTGGGCGAGGGGTTAGGTTCATTGATAAACCCCTTTCAGCAACAAAAAGCGCCCTTTTTAGTCCTAGGTTACTGGGCAAGCTGGGTAGTGTTGAGTTGTATGGAGCCAAAAGCGCCAGGGATTGCAATCCAGTAGGTCTAGTGCCTTCCACTGGTCTCCCAAAACCCTAAACCTTAAATCTCGTTGACATGTTCCACCTGCTTTCTTAGCAAAGCAGAACCCGATTACAAGCGAAACCGCAGACATAAAGCCGTCCTCACATTGCGGCCGTGCGGCTTCCGGCGGCGTCCGCTGACGCTGACGCAGCTGCCCCGCCTCCCGGCGCTGCCAGTGGCGAAGCATCCGAGCGCACTTCCGGTGGACAAACAGGAGGGCGAGGCTAAGAAGAAGCGTGAGCAACCCAATGAACGAGAGGTGGTCTAGAAAGCGTTTGTTGGATTGGACTCAGTTCTCAGAGAGACACGGCAACCGAGAGTACCATGGAGATCATGAAGGGGACAAGACCATGACGGAGCCCAAACCCTAAACCCGAAACTCCCGAGTTCCTGAACTGGGCCCAGCAAACGAAGCGCCTGACTCCCGCTGGAGCGCGAAACTGGTGGAACGAGTTGAAGGAAAGATGATGATGTGCGCCCTAAACCCTAAACCCTAAATCCTAAACCCAAGACCCTAAACCCTGAAACCCATACTCCTTGCAAGTCTCTAGGACCAAAAGGGCCCTTATTCCCTTTTTTGGAACTTAGGTTGCCTTATCATGCCCTTTAAACACAAAAAAACACACACTTTTGTTATTCCTTGTTACTCTTGTGTCTGGTTAAGGACATTATATGCTCTAAATAAATATACAGGCCACATGAGGAGTATATTAAGGGAAAGTTTCGGTGTACAACCTTACAGGGTGGGGCCCCCTTACTATACTAACTGTAGTTAAGGGACTTATAACCTAACTTAGGGTCCTTATAACCCAATTTAGGGCCCTTATAACTCTACTTGTAACTAGGGGGCCCCACCCTGTAGGGGTACGACTCTTCTCTTGAACTTGAAGTCCCGCTGGCGCAGGTCAAGGGCATGGGTGATGAGGAGATCCTCAAGCTGGCAAAGTTCACCATCGATGCGGCTTTCCCTCCACAGCGGCAAGCTTCTAGAGGTTTAGGGTTTAGGGTTTAGGGTTTAGCGCTTCTGTCCAAGGTTGGAACTATGGGCCCTTAGTATCGTCCCTCAGCCTTGTTGAAAGGGATCCGAAGTATGGACCCCTGATTAGATGTTCCCCCTTATACCAACAGTCCTTCATAGGATCATAATAGGGGGTATATAATTCCGATCAAGGACTGTTAGTATATGGGGGAACATCCCAACCTCCAGCCCCTAAACCTCTAACAAGATCCTCTAAACCCTTCAAAAGGGGGGGGCGGGGGTGCTATAATCTCATTGTTAGAATAGGGGGGGGGGCATCCTTGTGTACAAGGGTTCCATAACACGGGGCCCAAATCAAGGGCCCATAATTGGAACCTTAGATTCGGGTTTAGGGTTTAGGGTGTAGGGTGGAGGGTGTAGGGTGTAGGGTGTAGGGTGTAGGGCGTAGGGTGTAGGGTGTAGGGTGTAGGGTGTAGGCTTTAGGGTCTAGGGGGTTTTGGTGTTTTTGTCTTAGGGCTTGTTACCCTTTGAAAGAAGTTACGGGTTTGTGGTTTATAGATGGCTCGCGTGTACGCCCCTAGACCTCGTGGCGAAAGAACCCACAGAAGTCGGTATTGCTAAGCCCTAAACATCCCTAAACCCTAAGAATAGGGAGTTTCAACCCGGGGTCAAACCAGCTGAGCGATTTGTTCCTCTGGCTAACCTTCGGCCCCAGCCTGCTAGGCTAGTAGGGTTTAGGGTTTAGGGTTTGTTTTTTTCCTTTTTTTCCGCGAAGGGGGGGTGGGGAGAGTTGGGTTTCGGGTCATGAAATAAACTCGGGCCCCATGGTAGGCTGTTATGTCGGGGTAAGGGTTTAGGGTTTAGGGCTTGGGTTTTTCGGGGGCACATGAACCCTAAGCCCTAAATCCCTGGAGCCCTCAAAACCTGCAGCTGCAATCCCCACGCCCTCTCCCTGAACCCTGTTCTTGTCGACGCTCTTGATGATGTCAGGCGAAGGACATGCCCATGAGCTGTAGCATGGAGCTTCAAAACCCACCCCTGGGTTTAGGGTTTAGGGTTTAGGGTTTAGGTTTTAGGGTTTAGGGTTTGGGTTTAGGGTTTAGGAAGGCTGTGTGCAAGCAAGGCTCAAGTAAACACACCGAACTACGTCTCAGTAGCCCTGAACCATGACCGTTTTGGGTTTAGGGCTTTGGGTAGTGTTTAGTGACATCTTCAACACTAAGCCCTAACAAGTTTCCATCAGGCTTGCTCAAAGGCAGCAAGATTCATGGCCCGTCGCCTTTGCGACTAGCCGAGGCCGCACATGCTCCCCCGGCCGGGGCTCAGAATAAGCTACTATAGGGGTCGGAAGAATCACTAATGTCACGAATAGCGCAGTCCCTATATAAGTGTACTATAATATCCCCCAAAGCCCTATTCTACTTATTAAGCCAACTACATTGTAACTACATCACCCTTGGTGGGGGGGGTTTCAAGGAATATCACCTAATAGCGCAGTCCCTATTAGGGTTTAGGGTTTAGGGTTTAGGGTTTAGGGTGTAGGGTTCAAGGGGGGGGTACGCAACCCGAGGTGCCCCATTACTAATACTCCCCACTACTCCCTAAGGCTCCTTAAGCTTCCCTAAGGTTCCCTAAGTTCCCTAGGTACCTGCCCCCCACCCCCATGAACCCTAAACCCCAAACCCTAAGCCCTAAGCCCTAAGCCCTAAAACCCTAAAGCCCTAAAGCCCTAAACCCTAAACCCTAAACCCTAAACCCTAAACCCTAAACCCTAATTCCTAAACCCTAAACCCTCCCTTAAGAACCCCAAAACCGCAGGCTCCCTTGCAGGGACGATAGAGATGGCGGGGCCCTGGCCTCAAGAAGCGGATGCCGGCTTAGGGACTCTTGCGACTTGGGTTTGAGGTTTAGGGTTTAGGGTTTAGGGTTAGGGTTTAGGGTTTAGGGTTTAGGGTTTAGGGTTTAGGGTTTAGGGTTTAGGGTTTAGGGTTTAGGGTTTAGGGTTTAGGGTTTAGGGTTTAGGGTTTAGGGTTTAGGGTTTAGGGTTTAGGGTTTAGGGTTTAGGGTTAGGTTTAGGGTTTAGGGTTTAGGGTTTAGAGTGTCAAAGTTTAGGGTTCAGGGTGGTAAACAAATATGGATTCAGGGTTTCAATTCTGTTTGCCAGGCTTTGTGGATTTGAGTGTTTCCTTATTTTGTGTGTGTGTGTGCGTGCAAAAATTACCCTGCACCCTTGTTCCCTAAACCCTAAACCCTAAACCCTAAACCCTAAACCCTAAACCCAAAAAAACCGAAAAGCCTACCAAGAATTCCCTAAAACTCTACAAGCCCGCCAACCCCTCAAACCCTGAACCCTATGAACCCGAAAACCCCAGAACCCGAAGCCCTAAAAGCCTAAACCCTAAAAGCCTAGCCTAAACCCTAAAAGCCTAAATGCTAAACGCCTAAACCCTAAAAGCCTTCTCCCTAAAAGCCTAGCCCAAACCCGTCAATTCGATCTGGCGCCGCCTCCACTTCAAGCATGTCTGGAGAGGGATGCATGGTGGCCCAGCAGGACTTCAGCGCTTGAAGCTAATGTTCTTAAGGGAGGCGTTTCATGGCCAGGGAAGCTTAGGGAGCCTTAGGGAGTAGTGGGGAGTACTAGGGAACCTTGGGTTACATACCCCCTGGAACCCCCCCTCCCTTAAGAACCCTATAATGAGTCGAGGGCCACAATTGGCCCGCGGCGTGGCTGGAGCGCCTCGTTAGCCACCTCTGCGGAGGCGTAGACGACCAGAGAAACAGGACAGGCCGGGCGATTCCGCACGACATGACGGTAAAGGACTACCTGCTGTACTGCGAGACTGACATCAACACCAGAATCGCTCTTTTCTGTGATAACCCCTAAAACCCCTTAAACCCAAAAACCCTGAACCCAAAAATGCCTGAACCCTTGAACCCTGTAAACCCTAAACCCGGAAAACCCTCAAGTCCTCAAACCCTAAACCCCTAAACCCTGTACTCCTAAACCCTATCACCCCGAAAACCCTAAACACCCATAGACCTTTCGGCGAGAGCCCCTAAACCCCTAAACCCCAAACCCCAAACCCTCGCCCTAAACCCCAAAGCCTAACCCCCCCCCCCTCCCCCCTCCCCCCTCCCCCCCTGTTTTTCGGCCACGCTAAGGGCCCTCGTGAAGTCGGCACCACCCTTTGCCAAGGCCTCCTGAACTCAGGGTGGATTAATTAAGGGTTCTTGGGTTCTAGGGTTTTAGGGTTTAGGGTGTTTTGGGTGTTTAGGGCTGGGGTTTGGGGTGTAGGCTTCAGGGTTTAGGGTTTAGGGGTAGTGATGGTCGCAGGCCCGTCATGCAGTCAATACACACGCCACGGAACGTGTCTCACATCGTCACCAGAAGCATTCATTTCCCACGCGAGTGGCTTACGGTGCTGATAGGCTTTTGGTCAAAGTTTGTGACCGGATTTGGTCGCCTTAAGCCCCCTTAGCACGCTCTGCGCTGAGTTGCACGCATGGATTCAGATGGAAATGTTTGGCGACAAGGGTAGAAAACCCTAATCCGAAGCCCTAAACCCTAAACCCCAAATGGCCTCAAGCCATTCCAAGTATTCAGTGAAGACATCCGAGTTGTGTGGACCAGCTGCTGAGTCGGAGCATGATGGCAATGGTGCCAATACCTGAACGATTTCTCGTTCATCCACAATTTTGTTGGAGCTTGGGTGGGTCGATTCGCGACACAACCGTGAAGTGAGTTTAGGGTTTAGGGTTTAGGGTTTTTTGTTTGGAAGGCGCGGCTCGTAAAGGCGAGGACATGTATTTCAATGACAGACACCCGAAAGTTGTGGCAGATAGTCTGTCTGCTGTTCAGCTCTTTGTTGCTATGAAGCCGGAGACCAATTTGCTGCAAGTACCCGCGTTGGGCTTTTTAGTGGAATTGCTGGGTTCACAACACGCACCCAGCCAGGGGTTTCTGCCACAGCTGGGGAATCAAATGACAAGCATGGCTGGCCGGGAATATGGCTAACCCTAAACCGTAAACCCTAGACCCTAGACCCTAGACCCTAAACCCTAAACCCTAAACCCTAAACCCTAAACCCTAAACCCTAAACCCTAAACCCTAAACCCTAAACCCTAAACCCTAAACCCTAAACCCTAAACCCTAAACCCTAAACCCTAAACCCTAAACCCTAAACCCTAAACCCTAAACCCTAAACCCTAAACCCTAACCCTAAACCCTAAACCCTGAACCCTGGTTCAGGCCCCAAAGCCCTGTAACTCAACTTCTCGGTGGCGCCTCCCTGTAGTGGCACTTGCAGCAGCCCTGAGGCCGAAAACGTGAGCCTGGTTTGGGGTTTAGGGTTAAGGGTTTAGGGTTTAGGGTGGGAGCCTCAGGGAGTAGCGGGGAGTCTTAGGGCACCTTGGGTTACATGCCGCCCTTGAACTCCCCTCCCTGAAGAACTCTATAATTGCCCTAAACCCTAAACCCTAAACCCTAAACCCTAAACCCTAAACCCTAAACCCAAAGAACTCTATGATCATCAGGGCCCACCGTCGCATGGACCTTTAGCGCCCGGTGGAGGCCAGCGATTCGTAGAAGTTTTGAAGGTTCAGGGTTTCGGGTTTCGGGCTAAGGGTGTAGGGTTTAGATGTTAACTTCAAAGTCCAGGAATAAGGCAGGGTTTAGGGTTTAGGGTTTAGAGTTTCGGGTTTCGGGCTACTGGTTTAGGGTTTAGGGCTTAAAGTCTGGGAAGAAGGGTTTCAGGGCAAAGGGTTTAGGGCAAAGAAGGGTTTTTTTAGGCTTGAGGGTACCTATATAGACCAAGGTTCCCAGGTAGCCGTGAAGATGCCCCAAGCACAGCGCCATCCTTTGAGACCTTGCGGGGTTTAGGGTTTAGGGTCTAGGGGTTTGGTGGATTATGGGGAGTGTTATAGGGTTGCTATGGGATACTACGGTTGATGGAGGAAATCTTGCACCACTTATTGAATAACAAGTGACACGACACATGAGCGTGACCCCGCACCCCCTTTTTAATATTGACGATGATGGACACCGAGGTGGTGCAAGATTTTTGTCATCGGAACCCACGGCACTTCCGAGGAAGAACAATCAATTTTAACAAGGGGGCGCGGGGTCTCTACTTTGCTTGGCCATATAAAGCGGTGCAAGATTTCCTCCATCAACAGCACCTTACAACGTCGTCGCAGCAAGCAAGATGTATGATGAGTATGCAGTGTTAACTGCATATTGTACATTTCCACAGTTAACGCTCAGTTAACACTCAGTTAACACTACAGTTAACACTACAGTTAACACTACCGAAATGCTGCAAAAACCAGCATTTTGCTGGATATACACATTTAAGAGAAGCAAATTAGCATTTTTACTGTCTTTAATACAAATGTGAGGAAAATGCTGGTTTTTTGCAGCATTTCGGTAGTGTTAACTGTAGTGTTAACTGTAGTGTTAACTGAGCGTTAACTGAGTGTTAACTGTACAAAAGGTGCAGGATACACTGGAGCTCACTGGGCGGAGAACGACGTTTCATGTCACCAATGGCACCCATGACGAGGGACTCTGGCAATTCGGCGATGTCTAGTAAATACACAGGCTGCTTTTATCATTTCAGCAAAACGATCCTGTCGGTTGATGGAGGAAATCTTGCACCACTTATTGAATAACAAGTGACACGACACATGAGCGTGACCCCGCACCCCCTTTTTAATATTGACGATGATGGACACCGAGGTGGTGCAAGATTTTTGTCATCGGAACCCACGGCACTTCCGAGGAAGAACAATCAATTTTAAAAAGGGGGCGCGGGTTCTCTACTTTGCTTGGCCATATAAAGCGGTGCAAGATTTCCTCCATCAACAGTAAGTCTAAGTAGACTTGCTAAGTCAAAAGAGCTTCTAAGTCGACGCTAAACCCTAACGCTCTTTGGGGGGTTTCAAGTTTCGGGTTTCAGGTTTAGGGGGCTTGTCAGGCGAGGCTTCGGGTTATAGGCATTCCTAAGCCCTAAACACTAAACTCTAAGCCCTAAACCCTAAACCGCTATAGGGTTTGAGGTTTGCCTCCCACTTTGGCACCGTGACTGCCCTTCGCCCTTCCGAGCGCTTTGTGCATGGCAGAGCCATCCACCATCGACGCCCAATCCTAAACCCTAAACCCTAAACCCTAAATCTGCATAGGTAGCGGACCTAGGGAACCTTAAGCAGGCTTAGGGTACTGGTTTTCAGGGTTAAGGGTTGAGGGTTTCGGGCTATAGAGGTGGTTGCTCTGGGTACGTTGTATGTATCCCTAAACCCTAAACCCTAAACTCTAAACCCTAAACCCTAAACCCTAAACCCTAAATGTTCCTCCTAATGTACTCCTAGTATGACCCCTATTCTACCTTCAGGATCCTTAAAGGGGCCCCCCCAAAACCCAAGGGCACATCCTTAAGGGTCCAAGGTACAACCACGAAAGGAACCAAAAACCCTAAACCTTGAACCCTAAACCCTAAACCCTAAACCCTAAACCCTAAACCCTAAACCCTAAACCCTAAACCCTAAACCCTAAACCCTAAACCCTAAACCCTAAACCCTAAACCCTAAACCCTAAACCCTAAACCCAACACCGGTCGAAGAATGGGGCCCACTAAAGCCCTCAAATCTCGCCAGCGCCAGCAGGATTGCTTTTCGCGCCTCCGCCTGGGGAGCCGCCTGCTGGGACCTTTGCATGTCCCCTAAACCCTAAACCCTAAACCCCCCCCCCCCCCCAAACTCTGTGTGTGTGTGTGAGATTCAGGGTTAGGGGTTTAGTTTCGGTTCGCCCTAAGCCCTACAACCCCAAGCCCTCCAAACTCGAACCCTGTCAACCCGTCTACGCCCTAAACCGCGACCCCAAACTCCAGGACCCCCGGCGGTGAACCCCAAAAACTTAGAACCCCTAATCGGCCCAAAATCCCGAGGGTTTCCAAAGTCTCCAAACTCCCTATGGGGCATCTGTGATCCTCATACCAAACTTGCCCTAAACCCTCTAGGGTCTATGGTTTCTGGGTTTCTCAGGGTTTATCAACCCTAACATCGTGTAGTAGTTCGAGATATGTAGCCTCCAACTTTGCCTTTGAAATAGAAACTTCCCGTATACTTCCAAAGGTTTTGAATTTGGCTCCTCCGAACCGGAACAAGTAGGTGGCGCATCTTTCTTGCTCAAGCTGTAGCAACACCTGCGGTGTGACGTTGCCAAAGCGCGAGGCCCGTGGCGGTGGAATGTTGGATGCTTTGAATTCGGTCCTCAACCGGAAGTCTAGAACCTAGAGTTGGCTCTTATTCTCGTTCTGTTAGGGTTTGGGTTCCCTTATAACTAGCCCCTTTTTTAGGGTTTAGGCTTTAGGGTTTATGGTTTAGGGCAAGCACCCAGGGTAGAGGTTTTTTCCCCTCTTCTATTTGGTTTGGGTTCCCTTAGAATGCCCTTTAAACCAAAAAGGACAGCCTGTTTATTCCCAGGTTACTCTTGGGTCTAGTAGACGAGTCACCTCGTGCAAACCGTACTACCGAGTTTGAACAGTAAGAGTAGTTTGCGGTTTTGGGATTTGGGTTCAGGGTTGGGGTTTAGGGTTTAGGGTTCAGGGTCTTGTTTTGCATGTACATCTGTAGTTCTGCTTCAGTCGTACAGTGCTCGCAGCGCAGGCCATGCACACACGAGTTGAGCCCTGAGCCGTAAACCATCAACAATAAAACCTGACAATGTGGTGCTGGCTGGCGGCAACTCAAAAACCTCACCACAGGTCCTTGCGAGAAACGGCTTTTAACCCTCACAAGACTCCGGGCCTTGTATCAGCGTCCCTTCGTGAATGTCCATGACACTTACGGAACTATTGAAACACGAAGCAATGTAAAGCAAGCCCCCTATGTAATGCATGTGTGCTTATTTAGCGGTTGACGATAATGAGGGACCCCTAATAGAGACCCCTCAAATAGTAGGATTCCCTTTTAATAAGGGCCCCAATAAGGTATTCCCCGAATTTCGGAAACCCCCCATATATAGCATCCAGTAGACCTAAAGCCACGTTTCAAGTCGCGCAGGCGCCAGACTTGTCCAAAAGTCGACATCATGGCCGAGGGTGGAGCCGTCGCCTCAGCAGTAGCCCTGCACCCTAAACCCTAAACCCTAAACCCTAAACCCTAAATGACGATGTGGATCCAGAATTTCATTTCATGACTAGAAGGATACAGGGTTCGGTAGATCTTCGGCCCGGAACCCTGCATCCGCTCAGCCGGTCCAGCCCAAACCCCCCCCGCCTTCCCGGCCCCCAACCCAAACCTCCCCACAACCCCCTAAACCCTAAACCCTAAACCCTAAACCCTAAACCCTAAACCCTTCGTACCATCGCCCCGAGGATGCTCCTCAGCACATCCAGCTCAAGGCGCGAAGCGCCCGGTTGAGGGTGGAGAGCTTACCCCCAAGTTAGAATAAGTAGGGTTTAGGGTTCAGGGTTTAGGGTTTAGGGTTTAGGGTTTAGGGTTTAGGGTTTAGGGTTTAGGGTTTAGGGTTTAGGGTTTAGGGTTTAGGGCCATGAGCGCTCTAAAGTGCGCTGTATGTCGTCTTACAAAGATTAGATTTCCTTATGGAATAGAATTAGTAGAGTCAGGGGGGAGGCTCTTGCCGGGTAAGGGCCAGGAGTGGGTTGAGGGTTTAGGGTCTACAGTTTAGGCCGTTTGGGGTTGAGGGTTGAGTGTTTAGACTTATGACTGGAGTTTTTTTTTTTTTTTGGGGGGGGGGGGTTGTTTTTTGTCCTCTGAACCCTAAACCCTAAACCCTAACCCTAAACCCTGAACCCTAAACCCTAAACCCTAAATAGTAGTAGTAGAAAGCAAAAACAAAAAAACCCAAAACAAAACAAAACAACTCCTAATTGAATTCTCCGGCCCTTATGGCTTGAGCGTCGCGCGGTAGCCTTGAAACCTTGGTGGGGTAAGCTCATGGTTCGGAGTTTTTGTGTTTCAAAACATCACCCTGGCCCTAAACCTTGAACAATAAACCCTAGACCCTTTAAACATGGGCAAGACGAGCACACAGCACACCAACATGAACCCTAAGCAGAAACAGTAAACCCTAACGGCCTAAGCCCTGGACCCTACATGAGGCGGTTTTGTGCTGAGGGTTTAGGTTTTAGGGTTTAGGATAACCTTCAACTACCACGTTTACTGTCCAAGCCCTCAACCCTAAACCATCTCGAAACCTTCCAGACAATCCCCCAAGGCCCACCTTTCACGTTCAAGCCGGAAATCAGGGTGTGGGGTTTAGGGTTTGGGGTTTGGGGTTGGGGGTTTGGGGTTTGGGGTTAGGGTGGGGTGATCGTGCCTTGACCTTAGGGTTTGATTGGTTGCACCTCTTGGGCTTTGGGGATTCAACCGCAAGGCGACTTTTTGTTGCGGGGGTGGGGGTTCGGGTATGAGGGGTTCGGGTATGAGGTTTAGGATTTGCCAGGTTCCCCTTCTACTAACAGTGCATATAGGGATTACAGTACCCCCTATTATCATCCCGCTTAAGGAACTGCTAGGATAAGGGAAACATCCCAATTTAGGATGCTTAAAGAACACCTTCGACATCTGAAGGGCTTGGGACAGTGCCCCTTTGTGTCAACTATGGGCCGAGGGCTCTGGGTTTTCGGGGGTTTGGGGGGTTTTGGAGAGGACCCTAAACCTCCTAAACCCTAAACCCTAAACCCTAAACCCTAAACCCTAAACCGGTTCAGCAGTTTCCGGTTTCAGCACCCACAGCCGACTTCCCCACCCCTCTTGGCAGGTGAAGGACCAGCAGGGGAGTGAGGCCAGCTGAGTATGTGGGTTCATACTTAGTTTAGGGTTTAGGGTTTAGGGTTTAGGGTTTAGGGTTTAGGGTTTAGGGTTTAGGGTTTAGGGTTTAGGGTTTAGGGTTTAGTAGCTGAATGAGTACACTTTACACTTTTTGGCTACTATAATCCCCTATAGAACTGAAAGTGTAAACTTCTTTGGGGCTTCTGAACTCAGCAACTAAGCATACCACCCTATGACCCTAACGGGCACTTGGTCAGAATAAGGTTCGAGCTTTAGGGTTTCGGGTTTGGGGTTTAGGGTTTGGGGTTTAGGGTTGGTGAGGGCTTGGAGCTTTGTTGGGTGTTTCGAGTTGAGGGTTTAGGATTTAGGGCCTTGTTTTTTGGGTTTGGTTTGAGGCTTTTGGTGGTTTTAGGGTTTCAGGGCTCATTGTTTGTTCAGGTCTCAGGGTTTGAGGCTTTCAGGGTTTTAGGGTTCTAGGGTCCCCATGAAGAGTCCCACCCTGGTATCTTTCAGGCCAGGGTTTTTGGTTTAGGGTTTAGGGTTTAGGGTTTAGGGTTTAGGGTTTAGGGTTTAGGGTTCGGGGAAGTTCAGGGGTTAACAAGAACCGCCCAAGAAATAATCTTCCTTATTCGGGCAATTTGGGGACTACTTTTTTGGGGGGGGGTTTTAGGGTTGAGGGTTGAGGGTTTAGGGTTTAGGGTTTGGGGGGGGCGGGGGGGGGGGGGGGGGGGGGGGGGCTCCGTAAGCAAATAGTAGTTCTCTACGGGGGCTCCTGAGCCATGGACGTATATACCCACGTTTGGGCTCTGAGAGCCTTATCACTGGCCCCCCCCCCTTGCTTGTGGGGTGTATGGTGACAAACCCTCATCCCTAAACCCTACACCCTAAACCCTAAACCCTAAACCCCCTCAATCAAAAGCACTTAAATAGGAAACAAAACCAAGAGCGAACCCTGGAGGTGCAGTTCAAGATCAAGAAGACGACGCCCTTGCGCAGCTCTGCTGAGACCAAGGGTTTAGGGTTTAGGGCTTAGGGTTTAGTGTTTAGGGTTTAGGGTTTAGGGCTTAGGGTTTAGGGTGCGGTTTAGGGTTTAGGGTTTAGGGTGCAGGTTCAGGGCAAAACCATAAAGTTGACCTCAAGACCCCATAAAACCCTAACACCCTTCAACCTGAAAAGCCCTCCATCCCTAAACCCGAAAAACCCCTCAAACCCTAGACCCTAGAAACCTTAAAACCCTTGAACCCAATACTCCGAAAGCCGGAAGCCCTAGAACCCTGGAATCCTAAACTCCTCAAGCCTAGAACCCTAGAACTCTAGAACCCTAGACCCTAAACTCCTAACTGGGTTCTGCTTTGGGAAAGTTTTTGGTCACCCTTTGTTCGCTCTCAGGCAACCTAAATAAATAGTTCCAAAGCACACCTCGGCTAAAGTCAACGTGGCGGAGTGGGGGCGGGACGGCGCCCAAATCCTAAACCCCCCCCCCCCCCCCCCCCCCCCCCAACACCCTAAACCCTAAGCCCCAAACCTTAAACCCTGAACCCTGAACCCTAAACCCTAAACGCTAAACCCCAAACCCCAACACCCTAAACCTGAAGTGCCAGCCCTAAAAACCCACGACACGTATACGTTTGGCTGTTCAATCATTCATTTACGTTTCAATAAAGATTTAAATGCATGAGTACATTCATGTAAAGTATAAAATATACATAAATATATATATATATATATATATATATAAATATAATTATAATTATATATATGAATAAGTAAATAAATGAATAAATATAAATATAAATATATATATATATATATGTATTTCGTATTTTAAGTATATATAGAGACCCCGAACTCTAAACCCTGAACATTAAACCCTAAACCCAAAACACTTAGGATTTAAGGTTGCCCTAAGCCCAACACCCTTCGAGGCAAGCTGATGGATGCCTACTGCAGCCGCCTGGGTCTGCAGGCACGGGTTTAGGGTCTAAACCTAAACCCTAAACCCTAGCCCTAGGCCTTAAGCACTAAACCCTAAACCCTAAACCCTAAACCCTAAACCCTAAACCCTAAACCCTAAACCCTAAACCCTAAACCCTAAACCCTAAACCAACACCCTGAACTCTGAACCCTATGTAGCCCTTAAGAAGGGCGCTCAACGGGGTTCCTGGGTTCCTGGGTATCGAGGAGCCCTTAGGGGGGGGGGGGGGGGGCGTATGGAAGTCATCCTCAGGGGCTCCTGTTTGGCGGGGTTTAGAGTTGATTGTGTTTAGGGTTTAAGGCTAGGGTTTAGGGTTGAGGGTTTCGGGTTTGGGGTTCAGGGTTGATTGTGTTTAGGGTTTAGGGCTAGGGTTTAGGGTTGAGGGTTGAGGGTTGAGGTGATAGGGTTGATAGGGTTTCGGGTGTAGGGTTGATAGGGGTTCGGGATGATATAGGGTTCAGGGACGGTGGTATCAGTTTGGTTGAGGCCTAGTGGGGTTTAGGGGTTGGGGTTTAGGGTTGAGGCTGTATAGGGTTTAGGGTTACTGGTTCAGGGTTTTGGGCGAAAACCCAAACCCTAAGCCCCAAACCAAACCCACTGAGCCCTACACCCCTGACGCTACACCTGGGTTAGGGTTTAAAGGGTTTCGGGCTAAACCCTAAACCCCAAACCCCAAACCCCAAACCCCAAACCCCAAACCCCAAACCCCAAACCCTAAACCCTAAACCCTAAACCCTAAGTGTCCTGGAGGCCTCCCAAGTGCGCTTCATGGTGGACGGCGAGCGTATTGCCGCGGACGACACGGCAGAGAAGCTCGGGTTGGAGGCAAGGGGGTGGAGGGTTTTAGAGCCTCCTAAACCCTACACCCTAAACCCTAAACCCTAAACCCTAAACCCCAAACCCTAAACCCTAGGGTTTTTTGGGCTTGAGGGTTCAGGGTTCTAGGGTTAGAAGGTTTTGGGTTTCTCAGAGTTTTGGAGTTTTAGGGCTTCATGGCTTTAGGGCTTGAGGGTCTAGGTTTTTAGAGCTTTAGGGCTACTTTAGGGTGGTTGGGGACATGGGAGCTTTAGGGTTTGGGGGCTTAGGGTCTTCGACCCTGTGGGCACCCAACCCTGAAGCCACGAATCCGATCCCCCAAGGCTAAGCACCAAAGCCTTAGGGTTTAGGGTTTAGGGCTTGGGGCTTAGGGCTTAGGGTTTAGGGTTTAGGGTGTAGGGCTTAGGGTTTAGGGTCGCAAGTAAAAGCACGTTGGCCAGCATAGAAGTCTGGAAGGGGCCCGGTATCCTCCACAGCCCCAAGCCCTGTAAGCCCGAAACCCCTAAAACCCTGAAACCCTACATCCCTAAACCCTATACCCTGCATCCCTAAACCATGAGCCTGAATTCTTTCATCCCTAAACCGTGGTTTCCCTAATCATAAGGACCCCAATAAGGTACCCCTGATTTCCGAAACCCCCAAAGTCTGTCGTCCATAAACCCTAAACCCTAAACCCTAAACCCTTAAACCAAGAAGCCGTGCTTGCAGGACGAAGATCTGATCGCCCCGCTCTCAGCATCCGAACGTGACCTGCACACTGATCAAAGTCAATCAAACCGGATCATGGCTCGCCCTAAACCCTATACTTCCTAAACCCCAAGCCCGAGACCCTAAACCCCAAACCCTAAACCCCACACCCCAAACCCCAAACCCAAAGCCTTGGAATGCCACCCGATACGTTGGAGCCTTGCAGTGAATCGATGCAGGGACACAGAAGCCCCAAAACTGACATCTCTATTCCTAAGCCCTAAACCCTAAACCCTAAATAAACCCTAAACCCTAAACCCTAAATCTTGGGGTAGTTGCATGGTCCCTGAGTATGGGGACTCTAGAAGGGGACCACTTGTATGCCCCTTATATACCCTAAACAACCCAAGGGCCCATACATCAGATTCCTTAAAGGCGGTAAGGGACCACGTCAAGGGCCCATGGAACTAGCCTTACACTAAGCCCTCAAACCCTTTTAAGCCCTTTTAAACCCTTTTAAACCCTTTCAAACCCTTTTAAACCCTTTAAACCCTTAAAACCCTTTAAACCCTTTTAAACCCTTAAAACCCTTTAAACCCTTAAAACCCTTTAAACCCTTTAAACCCTTTAAGCCCTTTTGGCCCTTTTAAACCCTTTAAACCCTTTAAACCCTTTAAACCCTTTAAACCTTTAACCCCAAACAGTAAGCCCTAAGTTTGGAGCTCGCTGGACGTCTTCAACCCAGGGCCGCCCCAGATCCCAAGGCTTAGGAATGGGTGGCATGCAGGGTTTAGGGTTTAGGGTTTAGGGTTTAGGGTTTAGGGTTTAGGGTTTAGGGTTGAGGGTCTAGGGTTTAGGGTTTAGGGTTTAGGGTATGGCGTAATCGTGCCTACACCACCCGAAAACTCTCCGAACTCCTGAAACACCCTGAGGACCCTAAACCCTAAACCCGAAGCCTTCATTTCTGAAGCCTTCGCCGCCCAACCGAAAACGCAAGGTCACTCCCTCTCCAAGTACCCTTCAGAGGGTCTATAGGGACCTGGAGCGCTAAACCCGAAACCCTAACCCTAAACCCTAAACTCGCATGTCCTAAAGGGCAACATAGGGGTCGGAATAATTGCTCATGATATTCCCTTAGGGTACCTTTGCAATTTTCCTATAATAACACCCGAAATCCCATTCTAGTTATTAAGGCCCCTATATGACTTGTTGGGGGCCTGGGTCCACAAAACCCTAAGCAGTAAATCCTAAACCAGTATTGGGGGGGGGGTTATTGAAATTGTCTTAAAGGGTACTCGTGGGGAGATCCTAAACCCCCAAACCCTAAACCCGAAACCCCTAAACCCTCAACCCCGCAACCCTAAACCCTAAACCCTAAACCCTAAACCCTAAACCCTAAACCCTAAACCCTAAACGGCCGAGGATGTGGCCATGGAGCAGACCGGAGGACGCTGAGGAGCTTAGAGGCCCCCCAGGGTTTAGGGTTTAGGGTTTAGGGTTTAGGGTTTGGGGTTTGGGGTTTAGGGTTTAGGGTTTAGGCCAACTGCTACGCGGTTCAGGGCTTAGGAAACTGTGACTCTGCACCCTGAACCCTTTTTTTTCTGTGCAGGGCCGACAGAAGGGTTTTGAGCAGAGTTCGAGTTGTGTAAAGAGCTGTGGCTCGGGCCTTTGGTGTACATGAAGCTACCCTGTACACCCGGAGTTTTGCGACTTGCAATTAAATTTTCAGAAGGCATGCATAGACAGTCACAGAGGCTGAGGGTTTCGGGTCAACAAGGGTTACTTGGGTGTTTAAGGCTTCGTCAGGGTTCCGGTTAGGGTTTAGGATGTTCTGGGATATCCAAACTTTGGAGCCTCACCCAAAACCGCTTACCCCTTCCGAGATTCATGCGCGGACTGCTTCAGGCCGATGTGCTCATGGGCTCGCCAGCGAAAGCACCTCTGATCTGAGTAGGACAGAACTCAGCAGTTTTGGGTGCCCAGAAATCTCCATCTAAGGGAGAACAGGAGGGGCCCCGTGTTGTCGTGTTTAGGGTGTATATGGGGACTCTCAATCCTGCCATCCTATGTGTCACTCATATAAGGGGTCCTTCCTTCGTCCCTTAACATGAGGAGATAGGTTCCGCAGTGGCAGAGTTGTCAAGTGTTTGAGTGTCCACCTGACCTGCAGCGGGGGGGTGAGTTGTAGGTCGCGTCACTCGTGATGACTGCACTCTAGAAGTACTGTACCAATAAGGCAGCTATCTCTGTTACCATCGTGCTGCTGTCTGCTGACCACGACCAATGGATACGCAGCGAGCCTCTGGAACGTGGGGGGGAACTTAACACCGTCCCTCCCAGTGTCTATGTCAGCGACTCGCATGTGTGAAAATGTCCACAAGATTAAAAATGAAGCCCGCTCGCTCCTGGTTGCCGGGAAGAAGGAAATTTCAGAAGTTTTCATGCAGAGCTGGGTGTGTTGAGAGTTAAAGCCCTAAACCCTAAACCCTAAACCCTAAACCCTAAACCCTAAACCCTAAACCCTAAACCCTTGCACATTTCAGTTTACAGTAGCTGTTGAGGGGTGACTTCGCCAGTGCGACCGCTACAAGCTCCCAAGCCTGAACTTAAACCTTTCTTAGGGTTTAGGGTTTAGGGTTAGGGTTTAGGGTTTAGGGTTTAGGGTTTAGGGTTTAGGGTTTAGGGTTTAGGGTTTAGGGTTTGGGTTTAGGGTTTAGGGTTCAGGGTTCAGGGTTTAGGGTTCAGGGTTCAGGGTTTAGGGTTTAGGGTTTTCAGCCAAACACCATTCCACCCCAGAGTACTTGGAACAAGAATGCTTCCTCCAATTTTGTGAAGACACCCTAAACCCTAAACCCTCAAATCTAAACCCTAAACCCTGAACCCTAAACCCTGAACCCTGAACCCTGAACTCTAAACCCCAGCCCAAGTATACCGCCAACTTTAGGACCTCAGGACCCCGATTCCTGCGGGTGCTTAAGCCCGAAGGGTCCATGGACCTCTACCTGGGCCCTAGAGCTACTACCTGGGAACGAACTTCATGCCCAAGTCTATACCAGATACGACTACTTGCTGAAGAACCCCACACAAAATAGACAATATTCTTTCTTATAAGACTTATAAAGGGATTACTATGTGTTTTTTGTTTTTGTTTGTTTTTTATTTATTTATTATATTTTTTTTTTTTGGGGGGGGGGTGGGCGGTGGGGTTCTGAAGGAAATAGCAGTACAGGTACATGGATCCTTCGGGGTGGTTGAGGGGTGAGGAGTCCATGCACTCACGAGCTGCGGTAGATGGATCAAGCGTGAATTGGTTTAGGGTTTAGGGTTTAGGGTTTAGGGTTTAGGGTTTAGGGTTTAGGGTTTAGGGTTTAGGGTTTAGGGTTTCGGGTCACCCCATCAGACAGAGGTCCCCTGGTCACAAGCAAGTTCCCTAGACATCCTTAAACAACTTCTTCTTTCCTTTGTGGTACTGTATACTGTAACTTTAGACCCTTAGCCTTTTTGGGTTTATTGGGTTTCTTAATAAAGCAGCTAAAATTTTAATTGTTAGCTACCCTTCTGAGTGTAGCCAAGTTTCCAAAAGCCCTAAGAACCCCTAATGCCCTGACTTACCAAATCCAAAAAACCCAAGCCCTAAACCCGAAAAAGAACCTCAGGACCCTAAGCAAACCTAACAACCATCAGCCGTGAAACCCCTAAGCAAAACGTAAGAACCCTAAGCAAGACCTAAGAACCCAGACAAAAACCCCTAAACCCTAAACCCTAAACCCTAAACCCTAAGTCCAACATCTTCCCCGAGCTTGGCACCTAGACCATCTTCCGGTTACTGGCGGTGCATGGAATGCCGATGATGACCGCGTTTAGGGTTTAGGATTTAGGGTTTAGGGTGTAGGGTTTGGGGTTTAGGATTTAGGGTTTAGGGTTTAGGGTGTCGGGTTTAGGATTTTGGGTTTAGGGCTTAGGGTTTCAGGATCTTGGTATCGCCTTGGGCTCACCCGGCTGGGGGTGTTCGAGTTCAGAAAGATGTAGGGCCCAGGGGTTTGGAGCGCATGGCCTGGGAAGGTTGAGGATTTAGGGTTCAACCCCAAGCCCTAAACCCTAAACCCTAAACCCTAAATCCTAAACCCTAAACCCTCAACCCTCAACCCTCAACCCTCAACCCTAAACCCTAAACCCTAAACCCTAAACCCTAAACCCTAAACCCTAAACCTAAACGGGTTGTAGGAGTTAGGAAGTTCTCATCCGGACTCCCCTACGTGCCCTGAGCTCTGAGCTCTAGACCGGCCAACCCCCCAAACCCTCAGATCCTTAAATAAGGGTTGAGGGTTTAGGGTTCGGGTTTTGGGGTTTGGGGTTTAGGGTTTAGGGTTTAGGGTTTAGGGTTTAGGGTTTAGGGTTCCCCTATATAAACCCCCCAAAGCCTGAAGACCCTCTGAGGCTCATGCAGCACCGGGCATGCCGAGGGCCTTACGGCAGATTGCTCGGGTTTAGGGTTTCGGGTTTCGGGCCTTAGGGAGTGGGGTTTAGGGTTTAGGGTTTAGGGTTTAGGGTTTAGGGTTTAGGGTTTAGGGTTTTAGGGTCTAGGGTCTAGGGTCTAGGGTCTAGGCTCTAGGGTTTGGGGTTTGGGGTTTGGGGTTTGGGGTTTAGCTAGGGTTCCATAATCATGTATGGGGTGTCCTTTTGGGTGTCAATAAAAGCCCCATAAACCCTAAACCCTAAACCCCAAACCCTAAACCCTAAACCCTAGACCCTAGACCCTAAAATAGAGGCATAAAGCATGGTCTCGGACTCGCAAAAGACACACCCAAGATTTAGAGCTTAGGGTTCACGGTTTCAAACGGCCCGAAACCTACACCCGAAACCCGAAACCCCAAACCCTAAACCCTAAACTAGGCCCTAGCCCTAAACCCTAAACCCTATACCCTATACCCTAAACTCTAGCCCTAAACCCTAAACCCTCAACCGAAGCCCAAACCCAAATCCGATGTCAGATTCAGGCCGTGCGCAGATCCTCCGGCGCCCACCTTCATTGGTCCACTTGGAGGGTGGCTTTTAGGGCTTAGGGTTTAGGCTTAAGGGTGGGGCTTTGGTTTGGGGTGGTGGGGTTTAGGCTTTGGGGTTTAGCCTTTTTCTTTTTTTAGGGAGTAGGGTTCAGCGTTCAGGGTTTAGGGCTTTGGTTTGGGGTTGTGGGGTTTGGGTCTTCGAGCTTGTGTTTTTGGTGTCTGGCAGAGGGGTGTGACGGTGTTGTACTGATGGGAAGGAATTCGGGGTGACTTTAAGGGTTCCCGGAAGCAAGGATTTGGGTTTAGAGTATGTTGAGTTTAGGGTTTACGGTCTAGGGTTTAGGGTTTTGGGGCTTGATTATGGTTTAGGGTTTAGTTGGGGTTTAATTCAGGCTTAGGGTTGAGGGTTTAGAGTTTAAGTCCAGGTGGAGGGTTGAGGGTTCGGCGATCGAGGATGCCTCGAGTTGAGTTCACTATTCGGGGCTATGGTTTTCGATGATCGCGGTGGTTCTGTTGATCATGGCTCTGGTGGTGGATGTCTTGGGGACCCAGTGAACCTAAAACATGGGTCATATACCCTATGCTACTATAGTCCCTATGAAGGTACATGAACCATGGAAACCCCCCAATGAAGGCCCACACCCCGGTCGTATCTGCTGCAGCCTCCCAACTGCCTTTTGCCCTTGAGGGTGTAGGGTATAGAGGGTTTGGGGTTTTAGGTTGAACCCTAGACCCTAAAGGTTTAGGCTCAGGGTTTTAGGGTTTTAGGGGTTTTAGGGGTTTTAGGGGTTTTAGGGGTTTTAGGGTTTTAGGGTGTTAGGGTTTTAGGGTGTTAGGCTTTCAGGGTTTTAGGGTTTTAGGGTTTAGGGTTTTAGATTTCAGGGTTTTAGGGAGCGGGGGGGGGGGGGGGGGGGCAAGCGGGGTACGAAGACGGCCCATGTGTGTGTGTGAGCATCATTGTGGAAGTGCCTGGGGCATAGGGTTCGACGTTCAGGGTTTAGGGTTTAGGGTTAGGGGTCCGACATTAAGGGCTTCCATACTATACCAACTACAGTCAAGGAACTTGAAGCATATGGCAGGCGCTGCGTGATGCCCTATAAGCCAAAACTGAACTGAGCGCAAGACCAGTCCTCTACAAGATGTTCCCGTTTCTAGGTTAGGGTTTAGGGTTTAGGGTTTAGGGTTTAGGGCTTAGGGTTTAGGGTTTAGGGTTTAGGGTTTAGGGTTTAGGGTTTAGGGTTTAGGGTTTAGGGTTTAGGGTTTAGGGTTTAGGGTTTAGGTTTGGGGTTTTGAATGCTCTGCGAGATAAGAGGCACCCTGAAAAAAAAAACTAAATCGCACTCCTATCCCCCTGAAACCCTCAGCCCCCGCAGCCAAATTCCTAACTTCGAGACTAAACCCTAAACTTTCAACTCTAAACCCTAAACCTCTAAACCCTACAGGAGCCTGAGCAAAGCCTCCGGCTTTGGAGGACGGCCACTTCAGGGTTGACATGGTTGTTGTCTTCCCCAAAAAAGCCAAAGGTTTAGGGCTTAGGGTTTAGGGTTTAGACTTGATGATGGAAAACCCCCTTTTATATGAACCCCTGAACCCCCCAAAAAAAGATTGTGTGCAACCCCGCGTGGGGTTAGGTTTTAAGGCTTTTGGGGCTTTAGGGTTTAGGGCGAAGAGTCCGCAGCATGGTCAAGGGATCCTAAGCCCTCGGTACCTCGGTAGCTTCAGAGGTCGGGGATGAAGTGAGTTAAGGGATTTAGGGTTGATGGTTCAGGGATTTAAGGGCTTTCGGGATTTGGGGCAGTTTTGGTCTTTAGGGTTGATGGCTCAGGGATTTAAAGGTTTTTAGAGTTTTGGGGCCTGAAGGTTTAGGGTTCAACGGAGCCTCTGAAGTGGTTTGTACAGTGCCTCTTCACACGTGGTTTAGGGTTTAGGGTTTGGGGTTGAGGGTTTAGGGTTTAGGGTTTAGGGTTTGGGGTTTGGGGTTTAGGGCTCGCCGCACTAGCTGGTGCTTAGGGCGTGACTGTAGCTCCTTGCCGCCTGGGGTCTGGGGTCTAGGGTTTAGAAGGGTTTAGGATTCAGGGTTTTGGGATTCAGGTTTAGGGTTTCAAGGTTTTGGGACAGTCGCGAAGGTGTAAAGACAGAAAGAAGGAAAGAAAGGTCTCCGTGTTCTGCTAGTGGCCCAAAGCCCAAAGCCCTAAACCCTAACTTAACCTCCCATATAAGGGACCTTTCGTGGGGTAGACGGCTTCGAGATGCAGTAGTCTCCTTCAGATTCGATGGCCCGTGCGATCTTCGATGGCTTTCTAGGCCTTGTCCAATTCGTAGACGATTACAACGAAGGCGAATTGCTGGAGGAGGTCCGCGTGGCGTTCGCCGGACTTCGGCACCCTCCTGATTGTACTGCTTCGTCGAGACTCCTCGATGCGTGAAGAAGACGAACAGCTGCAAACCTCAAAACCCTGCCAAACAACGCAGACGCAATCTGTAGATGGGAGAGACTCCTACGACGGATCATTTTGAAGACGCAATCTGGACTCTGCTGATGGCGCTCGAGTCTTTGAAGGCCGTGTCCAATGGGATACCTGGTGCACCAGAGCATGCAGCATCAAACCCAGAAGCGCTCGACAGGGGCCTGTAGCATCCAGCTGAGGCATAGCCCTGCCAAGCATGACGTGACCATCGTGATCAGCCATGGGCAGAACCGGCCTACATCAATCCCCAACCCCAAAAACCGTAAACCCCAAACCCTAAACCCTAAGCCCCAAACCCTAAACCCTAAATCCTACGTCCTGGGAAAGTGCTTCATCGCCGCTCCTAACGCCAGTTTTGGGGACTCTGGGAACGCTAGGGTTCATGCAGAGTTTAGGGTTTAGGGCTTAGGGTTTAAGGCTTACAGGGGATTACTGGGATAGGGTTTAGGGATTACAGGTGCTTAGGGTTTTCGGGTCTAGGTCTTCAGTGCTTCAGGGTGAGGGGTTTTAGGGCCACTGGAAACCCTAAGCCCTAACCCCCTAACTACCCCAGACTCCTTGAAGATGTGGAAAGGGTGTAAGGTGCACAGGGTTAGGGTCTACAGTTTAGGGTTTCGGGTTTATGGGCAGGTATAGGGTTTAGGTCCTTTAGGGTTCTAGTCTAGGGTTTTCTTGACAAGTACACCCTTGCCTGAAAAGGTGTGGCTTGGGATAGGGCGTACAAGTTTAGACGCCTAAACCTTAAACGAGTAACCCTAAACCCTACAAACCCTAGCCTAAACCCTAGACCCCATAAACCCTAAACCCTATCAACCCTAAACCCTGTCAACCCTAAACCCTATCAACCCTAGACCCTAAACCCTACAAACCTTTAGCCCTATAAACCCTATAAGCCCTATAAACCCTATAAACCCTATAAACCCTGTAAACCCTGTAAACCCTATAAACCCTATAAACCTTAAGCCCTAAGCCCTAAGCCCTAAACCCTAAACCCTAAACCCTTAACCTCAAACCCTATAAACCCTAAGCCATTCGACCCTATAAACCCTACACCCTACACCCTAAACCCAAAACCCAAAACCCCAAATCCTAAGAAGCCGTCAGGCACCCTGCCGCCAGCGGGCCTGCCACTGGGCCTGGGGGGCCCACCACCTGGTGATCCACCGGGGCAAGGGCACCCAGATAGAGGGCTGAAGGCTTTCGACTCTTTTGCTTAGGGTTTAGGGTTTAGGGTTTAGGGTTTAGGGTTTAGGGTTTAGGGTCTAGGGTCTAGGGTCGAGGGTCTAGGGTTTAGGGTTTAGGGGGGTTCTGAAGCAAGTCGTAGGTTAGGTTGAGGCTTTGGAGCTGCTTCAGATTCATAACAGGGTTCCGGGTTGAGGGTTTAGGGTTTAGGGTTTAGGGTTTAGGGTTTAGGGTTTGGGTGTCACTGGGTGCCTTGGCCTTGGGGCTTTTTTATGACTTCAGGGAGTTTAGGATTGGGATTATAAGGCTCCGAGCTTAGGCTGAGGGAGTTTAGGGTTTCGATGTCACTGGTGCCGTGGCCTTGGGGCTTTTATGACTTCGGGGCTTTCAGGTTTGGAGCTTAGGATTGGGATTACAAGGCTCCGAGCTCAGGGTGAGGAATTCAAGCTTTAGGGCTCAGATTTTGGGAGTTTAGGGCTTAGGGTTTAGGGTTTAGGGTGCGAAATCCAATTAGGGATCTTGTTTCTGCCCGAACAATCTTAAGCCTTGAGCTTAGCAAGCTTTAAACCCCAAACCCTGAACGCTAAACCCTAAGCCCTAAGCCCTAAGGCACTTTAGGGTTAGGGGCATGAGTTTAGGGTTTAAGGTTTAGGGTTTAGGGTTCAGGGTTTAGGGTTTAGGGTTTACGGGCAAAGGGCAGCATCTGCTCTGAACAAGCGGCCCCAGAGTACTAATACTACATGCGGGCCATAACCCTAAACCCTAAACCCTGAACTAAGCAGCTTTCGCTGGTCGCAGCTATGTCTGGTCAGGGGCTACCAGTGACTTAAAACCCACAACGATGGGGACGAGGACCCTAATCTCGACACGCTGAACCCTAAACCCCCAAACCCGAAACCCTAAACCCAAAACCCTACACCCCCAAACCCTAAACCCTAAATCCCAAAGCCTACAGCCCCAGAAGCCCCTAAGACTGGAACTGGGCCACGGCTGACAGCTTTCGTCGGCTTTCGGTTCTAGGGCTTAGGGCTTAGCACACCCCAGGGTCGCCTTGAACAAGACCCTGAACCCCTGCAACCCGAAGCACCTAAACCCCGAACACACCCTACACCCCTAGCACCCCCAAGACCCTGCTAGAAACCCCCTAACGCTCCTCAGTCCCCAAACTCTCAACCCCTAACCCCTAAACCCCTAAACCCCTAAACCCCAAACCCTAACCCCTAAACCCCCCAACCCCTAAACCCTAAACCCTAAACCCTAAACCCTAAACCCTAAACCCTAAACCCTAAACCCTAAACCCTAAACCCCAAGGCCGCCTTCTTTCCCGGCGCCGCGGGGAGGGTGCTTTGAGCCGCCGGGGCCGCCCTCAGGCGGTGCCTCTGGGTTAGGGTTTAGGGTTTAGGGTTTAGGGTTGAGGGTTTAGGGTTTAGGGTTTAGGGTTTTTGGGTGCAAGGTTTAGGGTGTTAGGGTGTTAGGGTTTAGGGTTTACAGGGATAGGATTTAGGGTTTGGGGCTAAGATTGCTCTTGTGATGTCTTTGGGGCCCAAGTTTATACGATCCAGGCACATGAACTGTATCCCTAAAACCCATAGGCCCCTTGGGGCCCTTCTCTTCTCTCAGGTTCCTGGTAAAGCTACCCAATGCATGTTAAAAGGGAGGTGTAGGGTTCAGGAAGTTTAGGGTTTCGGGCTTTTGGTTTCTAGGTTACAGACCGAGCAGCGGGCATTTCTTCGCCCCAAACCCTGAACCCCTGAACCCCCTGAACCCCTAAACCCCTAAAACCCTAAAACCCTAAACCCCTAAACCCCTAAACCCCGAAACCCCTAAACCCTAAAACCCTAAACCCCTAAACCCCCTAAACCCCTAAACCCCTAAACCCCTAAACCCCTAAACCCCTAACCCCTAAACCCCTAAACCCCTAAACCCCTAAACCCCTAAACCCCTAAACCCCTAAACCCCTAAACCCCTAAACCCCTAAACCCCTAACTAAACCCTACCCTAACCCTAAAACCCTAAACCCCTAAACCCCTACCCCTAAACCCCTAAAAACCCCTACCCCTAACCCCTAAACCCCTAAACCCCTAAACCCCTAAACCCCTAAACCCCTAAACCCCTAAACCCCTAAACCCCTAAACCCCTAAACCCCTAAACCCCTAAACCCCTAAACCCCTAAACCCCTAAACCCCTAAACCCCTACACCCCTAAACCCCTAAACCCCTAAACCCCTAAACCCCTAAACCCCTAAACCCCTAAACCCTAAACCCTAAACGGACGAGGCTTGCCGCCCGGGCTTCCCCCCATGGGCCTACCACCCGGGACCGGATCAGGTTTGTAAGTTTAGGCTTTCGGTTTCAACAAGGAGGTTCTTCAATGTAGGGTTAGGGTTTAGGGTTTAGGGTTTAGGGCTTAGGGCTTCGGGCTTAGGGCTTAGGGCTTAGGGCTTAGGGCTTAGGGCTTAGGATTTAGGATTTAGTAGGGTTTTTAGGGTTTAGGGATAGGCAGGATTAGGAAGACCCTCAAAAGGGAGCCCTTCTCAACCCTCTCTGGCTCTCTTAAGAGTTCACCTTACTGAGAGGGTCTAGATCCCCAAGGGTCCCCCTAATCCTTTCAACCCTAAACCCTAAACCCTAAACCCTGAACCCTGAACCCTAATCCTATCCCCTGGGCTAAGGTTTTCAGGTTTGCGGTTTAGGCTTAAAGTTTGGGGCTTTGGGTGCAGAAGGTTTAGGGTTCAGGCTTCAAAATTCAGGGCTTCAGGCTTTGGGTTTTGGGTTTTGGTTTCGGGTTCGTGTCGAAAATTTGACAGTTTAGGGTTCAGGGCTCTAGTACAGGACCGAAGCGGATAGCTTTAGGCTCTAGACTAAATTAAGAGTTGGTGGTCGGGTTTAGTGTTTAGGTTTAGGGTGCTGAGGGACTCTAATTGTGTGCCTAAACCCTAAACCCTAAACCCTAAACCCTAAACCCTAATTAAACCCTAAACCCTTAAACCCTAAACCCTATACCCTATACCCTAAACCCTAAACCCTAAACCCACACCCTAACCCTATGGACCACAGCTCATTTGCGCCGGTGAGCTCAGCACCCGAAACCCTAAACCCTAAACCCTAAACCCTAAACCCTATGAACCACAGCTCTGAGTTTTTGCGCCGGTGGGTTCAGTCCGATAGACCCCCCGAAGGGCCCTCCCGAGGCTCCTGGACGTTGCAAGCACGGACTCCCTGACTTAAACCCTAAACCGTAAATCCCTGCATGCCCTAAACCCTAAACCCTAGACCCTAAACCCTAAACCCTAAACCCTAAACCCTAAACCTAAACCCTAAACCCTAAACCCCAAACCCTAAACCCTAAACCCTAAACCCTAAACCCTGCGCTTTGCCTCCAGCCGCAGGATGCCCCCGCTGCTTGGGATGCCCCCGCGAGGGCCCTGTGGGATATGAACCCTTTTGGGTTGCTTCATGATCGAGGTTTTGCTTAGGGTCTCTAGGAGGTTTCTGCCAAGAGCGAGCTTGTGAACTTAGTGTCCAGTTTACTTGGAAGCCATGTTGACTTTGTGGGTGATGGGATTCGAAGATGGTTTCTAGGGGATACGAAGTAGACTTACTAAGTAAGAAAAGCTTCCAAGTAGTAGTAGTAGTAGTAGTAGTAGTAGTAGTAGTAGTAGTAGTAGTAGTAGTAGTAGTAGTAGTAGTAGTAGTAGTAGTAGTAGTAGTAGTAGTAGTAGTAGTAGTAGTGTCTAGGGTTTATCGGGTTTAGTCTGTGTTTGTTGTTTTTGCTCTTGGGTTTGGCACTGTAAGCAATGGAGGGTCTACAGACTTAAGGTCCCACAGCGGGAGCATTGCAATCGGTTAAGGCCCTTCCTAGACTCCGCTGAAGCACCCTTGTTGGGGCTTTCAAGGTTAGCTGAGACACTTAAAGCCCAATAAGAGCAACCCAGCCCAAATTTGGGATCCGCGTAGTCTACACATTGCATTAGGGGGCCCTCCCCCTAAACCCCTAAACCCTAAGCCCTAAACCCCCAAACCCCTAAACGAACCCTAAACCCCAAACCCTAAACCCTAAACCCTACACCCTAAACCCTAAACCCTAAACCCTGACTCTCTAAGCGCACCCAGGCCTGGCTTTCCACCGGGGATGGGGCCGGCCTGGTCCTCAGCCATCGTCAGGTCTCAGGGTCTTAGCGTTGAGGGTTTAGGGTTTTAGGGTTTTAGGGTTTTAGGGTTTTAGGGTTTTAGGGTTTTAGGGTTTTAGGGTTTTAGGGTTTTAGGGTTTGAGGGTTTGAGGGTTTGAGGGTTTGAGGGTTTGAGGGTTTTAGGGTTTTAGGGTTTTAGGGTTTTAGGGTTTAGGGTTTTAGGGTTTTAGGGTTTAGGGTTTAGGGTTTTAGGGTTTTAGGGTTTTAGGGTTTTAGGGTTTTAGGGCTTTAGGGTTTTTAAGGTTTTTAGGGTTTAAGGTTTAGGGTTTAGGGTTTTAGGGTTTTAGGGTTTAGGGTTTAGGGCTTAGATTTTTTTAAGGTTTTAGGGTTTTAAGGTTTTCGGGCTTAGGGTTTTAGAAGTGAGGGTTTAGGATTTGGGTTTTAAGGTTTGTCGTATAGGGTTTTATGGTTTTAGCCTAGGGTCCTAGATCTTACGGTTTAGGGTGGTTTTAGGGTTTTGGGGCTTTAGGGTTTAGGGCTTTGTTTCTTTTGGTTTTAGGGTTCAGTGTTTTGGGTTTTGGGGTTTTAGGGTTCAGGGTTTGGGGGCTTCAGGGTTTCGGGTTTTTTACGGTTTTAGGGTTTCGGGTTTTTGGGGCTTCAGGATTTAAGGTCTGTTTTTTTTGGGTTTTAGGGCTTGGTGTTGTTGGGTTCAGGGTCCAGGGTGTCAGGGTTTTGGGGTGTTTGCGTGTTGGCATTTTAGGGTTCAAGGTTTTCTTTCTGTTCTAAGGGTTGTAGGGGTCAAAACCACAAGTCCATCTAAGTATGGGGATCCTTCACGCAAGTGGCACAGCGAGTGGTGCCGGAGAAATGTAGGGCCGCGAGCACCGCAGCGCTCATGGGTCCATGTACCTTTTTTTCATGGGCTTCCCTACTACCCCCCCTCTATGCTACCCCCCTTAGGTTTCCCCCTTAGATAACCTTGAATAACCTGAACTAGTCTTAATCATCCCTAAGTAGTCTTCATTATGGGGGGAACCTAGGGGGGGTAGTATCCCTAAACCCTAAACCCTAATCCCTAAACTCTAAACCCTAAACCCTAAATCCTAAACCTAAACCAAGAGGGGAACCCAAGATTTCTGACTACATAGGCACATGGATCCTGTGGGTAAACCCTAAACCTTGGGATTTTCCCCCTTATACTAACAGTCCTTAAAGGGTTTAGGGGTTTAGGGTCTAGGGTTTAGGGTTTATGGTGATTATAATAGGGGGTATTTAATGGTGGATTCGTTTCACTCTTTATAAAACTACTAAATTATACGGTTTTTGCACTCTCTTTATATTAAGGGGGCGCGTTATTAGTTCTTTCTTATATTTGCCCCCTTATTAGTATTCTCTTCACACATGACATTCTATTCACATGGACGCACTCATTACCAACCGCAAGACACGGCCCCAACATCAGATATTGGTTGGCTTCCTATAAAACTACTGAACGAAGTGAAGACAACACTCTTTTTCTCTTCTTTTACGCGCCTATTCAATTATCTTTACTGGCGCGTATTTCATTTACAATTTTATTTCGTTCACCCGCGATTATAATAAGCTTACAGACGCGGGAATATAATAAACTTCACTGCGTTCATGCATTCTATCACTCATTCGTGCATGTAATTCTTGGTAATACTAATAAAGTGTACTATTTTATTGCAAATATGCACTCATGATTATAATATTATAACGAGCGCAAAACAAGCCTTTTTGCCTGTCCGGTAAATTAACTAAAAGGGCGTCATGCGTGCATTAATTTCTTGTCCAAAAGAGATAAACAGTAAAGGGAGAAAGTAGTGTTATTTTTTTTTATTAATGGTTCCCTTTACATCTTATTCATTGAGATCTCATTTTACTTCCTTGGAAAGAGGTGGAAAAGGTAAGACAAGTGAACACAACTTTTAATTGGAGAAAAGCGTGTTCTTGTTTCACTTTGTTTTGCCTTTAGGAATCTCTCTTCATCTTGGAAGTAGTATATCTTCATATTATAAGGGGGTTTCAGTAGTTTTATAATCTTCATATTATTCTACAGGAAATCCAAGTGGTAAAGTGTCCATAAGATAGAAAAGGCCCTTGAAACTCAATGAATTTTACTGCCAAAAGGACCAAATTTCCAAAAATAAGAAAAATTGTAATTATT